>PVKA01014357.1:0-31735 GCA_004027165.1 Ctenomys sociabilis
GCCAGGTACCAGGCCCACATGTGCTTTCCCAACTTTGGAGACAGAACACTTAGACTGGGCATAGTGGCATGTGTCTATAATCCCAGCTCTTGGGAGGCTGTAAGCAGGTGGATCACTATGAGTAGCATCTAGTAGTGAGACCCTGCACACCCTGTAGACCCTTCCCTAAAATACAAAAAAAAAAAACAAAAACAAAAAAGAGAACACCTGGGGTGCTACCTTACCTTCCTGGCAACACGCAGTGAGGGAAACCAGCTCAGAGCAGTGGGCAGCCAGCAGGACTCCTCACCATCTGTCTTCTCACCATGACCTGCTAGGCTACAAATGCTCCGAGCAAGAGACCTGGGCCTGTGCCCAGAAGCCTCCTCCTTCCCTCTAAGTCTTTCCGTGCCTATCTGTGCCACCCCAGGACTGGAGTGAGAACCTGGCTCAGCTGGCTCAAGCCAGGGCAGCCCTCTGTGGCGTGCCAGCCCCAGACCTGGCATCGGCTCCATGGCGCACCCCACAAATGGGCTGGAACATGCAGCTGCTGCCCATAGGCGCTGTGTCCTTCCCCGAGGTGATCAGCCTGTGGTTTGCAGAGGGGCAGCAGTACAGCCACGAGGCAGCCGAGTGTGCCAAAAATGCCACCTGCACACACTACACTCAGGTGAGTCACAGCTGAGACCAAGACTCCCCTAGAGCTGGGAGTGGCATCTCAGAAGATGCTATACTTTGTCCTAAATATTCGGGTTCCTTTTCCTCCAGTTTATTTTGTTTTATTTTACTTTTTGTAACTTTGTTTCCTTGTGGAGTGATACCAGGGATTGGACTGAGGACCTTTGTACTGCAATATATCCCCAGATTCCCTCTCCTTTTAAATTTGGTGACAGGGTCTCTAAGTCACTATATTTTCAGCCTGGGCTTGAAATTTTAAGCCTCCTGTCTCAGCCTCCCAGAGTGCAAAAACAAGTGCTTTCGTTGTCATTAGGGCTATTTTCTATTTCCTATCACGTGTGGGTTTTTGCTTTTGCTTTTTTTCCCTTCCCCTAATGGTGGTACTGAGGATTGAACTCAGGGCCTTTGCACTCAGTTACATCCCTAGTTGGCCTCACCATTTTTAAATTTTGAGACAGTGTCTCACTAAATTGCCCAACTCAAACTTGTTCATTGCTGAGCTGGTGCTCCTCCTGCCTCAGCCTCATGATTTTTTATTTTGAAGTATATATTTAAGCTTCCAAAATATATTTTCTTTACTTCTAAATTATCATTAAATTTCATTCTATTGAATTAATACAATATGGCCTGTAAAATAGTGATTCTTTGATCCTGGTTGAAACTTGCTTTGTCATTTAGTGAGAACTCAATGCTTGCAAAAGCTCTATAGATTCCTAAAAAGAGCACATTTTCTTTCTTTCTTTTTTTCTTTCGTATTTTAGGGAAGGGTCTACAGGTTGTTCAGGGTCTCAGTACCTGAATAATAGATTGGATTAATAGATTGGACTCATAGTGATCCGCCTGTTTACAGCTTCCCAAGTGCTGGGATTACAGGCACACCTAGTCTCAGTCACCCTCTCAGCATGCCCCTGGGGTGGGGCCAGCATGGCAGGCCCCCAGGATTGCCGATGATTCCTGTGCCTGCTTACAGGCGCTTTAATCTGCTGAACTATTTGACTGGCCTTGAAACAGTATATTCTCTAATGTATATGACTACATCTTCACATTTTCATGCCTCAATCCAGTCTGGTGTTTGTCATTTTTAGTGGTTACTACAGAGTTTGCTTAGCTGTTCCTGTGGATGGATCATTTGTATTTTTTCCAAGTTGTCACAAATTCTAAGACTTTACATTTAAGTTTAAAGACCTATGCCTACTAGTTTTGATAGATGGTATACCAGCCCACTTTAGCAGCCTATGATTTTGCAGACTGACCCTTGGGTAGGGCTCAGCTGGGAGGTTTTCTGGTCTTTCCTGGTCCCAGGCACTGGGAGTTAGCTCTCTAGCATGGCCTCAAGTAGCTCACTTGTCCCCTATGAGCCCTTTCAACCTCTAACATGCTATCCTGAGCTTGTTCATGGGGTGGCTGAGTATGATTCTAGAAGAATGAGTGGAAATTGCAAAGTCTCTTGAGGCCCAGACTCATTATTGTTCTCATTATTTCTGCTGTTTGCCTCTTGCTTATCTGCCTGCCTGCCTTCCTTCCTTCCATTTCTTCCCTCCCTCCTTCCTTCCTTTTCTTCCCTCCCTCCTTCCTTCCTTCCCTCCTTCCTTTCTTCCTTCTCTCTTTCATTTGTTCCTTTCTTCCTTCCTTTTCCTTCTGCGGCTGGCTCAGCCCACCCAGGGGGTGGAGCTGGCACTGTAAGTGGTGCTGGGGATCAAACTACAGTCCCTGCACACTTGCCTAAGCAGGTGCTTTAGACCACTGAGCTATCTTGCAAGCCCTCTGCTGTATTCTTTAACCCAACACAAGTCACAGGGCCTACCCAATGGGAAAAAGGACCTCTTTAGTTATTGCAAGTGGCCACAAAATCACATTTACAAGAGTGGACTAGGGCAGGAAATAAAAGGCTGTGGCTATTCTTGTGACCTATCACAAGTCCTTTAATTTTCAAGACTTTCATCTCCTCCATCTACTTATAATCTTTTCTTCATTGATCTTCTAACCCTCACCATCTACTCCCTCCCCATTCAGAAGGACCAGAGTGGATTCTGCTGCTCACCACCCTTATGGCCCTCCCCAGCGAGACTTTCCCAGCTGCTGCCTCCTAGGCCCTGGGGGAGGTGGAAGAGCCAGCTGTCTGCCTGGACCATGGCCAAGGCTGTGTGCCCCCACCGAGGCATGCATGCACTGCCGGTGCTCCTAATGGAAGTGGGGGTTGTCCTTGACAGGGTTTCTGAGCCACTGTGTCTCCTTCAGCTCGTGTGGGCCACCTCAAGCCAGCTGGGCTGCGGGCGACATCTGTGCTCTGTGGGCCAGGCGGCGATGGAAGCCTTTGTCTGTGCCTACTCCCCCGGGTAAGCCAGTGAGATATGGGCAGTGAGAGGGCAGGGAAGGATGCTTAGACCAAGGGTAAGACACCCACCCTCACTCTCTTCCGTCTGCACCCATGCTGGGAGTAGGCAGAGGACAGAGAGAGAAGGTGCAGAAGGTCCTGGCCATGCAGAACAGAGCTTATCCCTGGATGCCCCTTCCTGGAAGCATGGCCATGCTTTAAAGAACTTTGCCCAGGGTTTGTTTGGAGGCTGTCTTTCTCTCTTACTGAATCTTCCTGTCTTGCCCAGCTCCCTGACTCTCTGCTGCCATTCGTTCTCACAGAGGCAACTGGGAGGTAAACGGAAAGACAATTGTCCCCTACAAGAAGGGTGCCTGGTGCTCACTCTGCACAGCCAGTGTCTCGGGCTGCTTCAAGGCCTGGGACCATGCAGGGGGGCTCTGTGGTGAGTGGCCCAGCCTGCCTGCAGCAGGCACATCAATCATGGCCTGGCACCCTTGGGTGGGTGGCAGCAGCTAACAAGGCTGTCCTGGAAGCCCTGGCCCTCAGCCCCTACCTGTCCTGTCCAGAGGATGCCCCTTCTCAGAGTTTCCTCTCAACTGACCAGAGGTCCCCAGAAACCCATGTCGCATGAGCTGCCGGAACCATGGACATCTCAACATTAGCACCTGCCACTGCCACTGTCCTCCTGGCTATACCGGCAGATACTGCCAAGGTGAGGGTATAGAGGGAAGCGAGCATGGGCATGTAAGCTTGCTTGGCTCACACGTTCCATGCTTTCAATCAATAAGCATTCACTGAGCCCCAACTATCTACCATACCCTGAGCTCTGCAGGAGACTCAAAATGGAATCAGATTTGGCCTCTTAGTCTATGAGACTCAGGAAGAGGATGGAATTAAGAAACTGGAGTAGCATCTTTGTTTTTGTCTTAGACAGGGTCTTGCTCTGTAGCCCAGGCTGGCCTCAAACTCTGAGCAATCCTCCTGCTTCAGCCTTCCAAGTGCTGGATTATAGGCGCATGCCTCGTGGGTGCGGATTCTTGTTCCACTTTCCTGTTCCCCACTCTATGGGCATGGGCTAGTCACCTCTCAAACCCCAAGTTTGCTGCTTTTCTCAATGAGACTCAGACCAAACAAGCAAAGCATGGCAGCACTTGGAAGCCCTCATTGGGGTGTTCTTGCTGGGGTTGGCGCCCCTGAGCGTTCAAGGCTGAGCCCTTCTACCCCTCTCCATGGTTCCAGTGAGGTGCAGTGTGCAGTGTGTACACGGCCGCTTCCGGGAAGAGGAGTGCTCTTGTGTCTGTGACGTCGGCTATGGAGGAGCCCAGTGTGCCAGTGAGTCCCCACCCAGGCTCCTGACTGGACCCCTACAGTAGAGTGCTGGACTCCACTCTCCCAGCCTGTGGGGGCCCACTGTGTGCATCCCTTCCCTACTCCCTGTCCAGTGACATCCTATTGGTAGCTTGAAACTGACCATGGTGGGGGCATTTACTGCACTGAAACTGGCAAGTGCTACAAGCTGTGGCTCTTTTCTCCGGCCAGAGAGCTCATGTTATACATTTACCAGCACACCACTCACCCATGCCCATCTGTAGCTGGGAGCAGGAGGGCAGAGGAAGGGGCACCTTGAGTGTAGTTCCCTGGTAGGGTGGCAGGCGGTGGCAATTCTGAGGGTGGCACACAAGCTCAACTCCCTCACCCCCATCCCAGCCAAGATGCACTTTCCTTTCTATACCTGTGACCTGAGGATCGATGAAGACTGTTTCACTGTGTCTTCAGAGGCAGACACCTATTATGGAGCCAAGATTAAATGCCAGGTGACAGTTGAGCCCGGGCCCCACCTTCTGAGGGACTCCAGGATCTCACACAAGGGTGGTCATGGAGTGAACCTTTAATGTCTCCTGACCTCACTCTTTTCATTAGCACAAAACAGAGGTCACAGACTCAGAGGCTCACTGAAGCAAGGTCACTCAAGGTCATAGGGGACCCAGGGACAAAGCCCCATATCTAAGGAGCTGTCCTGACTCAGCTCCAGCGGCTGGTTGCCCAGTCAGGTCAGGCTGGCCATCAATTCAAGTACTGGATATTTCAGATGCTGTGCAGCTATGACAAAGGGTTCCTCTTGAGGAGGAACCCTGCCTAAGCCTCTGGGCTATCATCTGGGCCTCTGTTCACAGAAAGGCGAAAAACAGGGGAGGGCAAGGGGAACCCTAGTCCCCAGAGCCTGGAGATTGTCGAGGTTGGGTGTGAAGCCAGGCCAGCGTACACGCGCACGTGCAGAGACAGACACATACACACACATGGGGATCCACTGCCATGGTGGGGTGGGGTATCCTGATGGACACAAAGGACTGGCCTAAGCTTTGGGGGCCCTGCCAGCATGACCTGGTTGGGCTTACAGGGAAAGGGTGGGGCACTAGCCCAGATTAAGAGCCAGAAAGTGCAAGACATCCTGGCCTTCTACCTGGGCCGCCTGGAGAACACCAACGAGGTGACTGACAGTGACTTTGAGACCAGGAACTTCTGGATTGGTGAGTGGGGCTGCACGGGGGACAATGAGCGTGGGTCTTGATACTCCATACAACCATGCATCCACTAGCAGCACATAGTGGTGTGGAGAGAGCTTGGCACCTGGAGGGGGGCCAATAGTCAGTCTGCCAACTTCTTCCCAGGACAAGGCTGTAGGTAGGGGTGGGGCCGAACAGAAAAGGCAGGATCCTGGGCTCAGGGTCTGTGTGGGCCCAGGGCTTTCAGGTGGTAAGCAACCTTGGCTACTGGCCCAGGGCTCACCTACAAGATGGCAAAGGACTCCTTCCGCTGGACCACTGGAGAATACCAGTCCTTCACCAGTTTTGCCTTCGGTCAGCCTGACAACCAGGGGTGAGTCTGGAATGGCTACCCTCCCCCAGGCCAGTTCCTCCCTTGGGTTTGCTTGGCTGAGCCTTCAGACTCCACTAAGAAACCCTCCAAAGCCTGACCCTTACTTTCCAGGTGCCAGGGAACTCAGGGTACAGCTGGTACAGGCCCAGGGCTGAGTAAGAAGGCACATCACGAAAGAGAGGGAACCTAAGAAGGCCACATCCATATATCTGTCCCTATCATCCCCTCTGCTGTCCCACCACCTGTCACCACCCAGCCCCTCCCTTGGCCAGCCTACCTGCCCTCTTCCTGCATCAAGACATTGACTCCAACACTCTGCAGCTGTCCACCCTTGCATCCTTCATGCACACAATCACCCATCTGCTGTCCTATGCCAAGGGATTTCCAATTATGTGGTGTTGTCCTGATGTGTGAGGCCCAGGAATGCCCAGGGCACAGGTGGTAAGGGAAGAAGAGAGGCTTTATGGTCACCAGGGGCTCCAAATATCTCTCTAGCCCTCCTCGCTGCAGCTAGGCCTGATCAGGCTCCTGGTATCTCTTATCCTGCTGGGACAGGAGGTGACCCTCTCTGTCCCAGCCCCCATGCTGGCTGGTGTGGCTGAGCACTGCCATCGTGGGGGGTGTGGTGACACTGCCTGGCTTCCCTGAGAAGTGCTGCAGTGCTCTTAGGGGTGGACCCGATAGATGCAGATGACCCAACAGGGTAGTTACCTGGACTCACCAGGTAACTTAATTTCATCCCACCACCTGGTGCACCCCTACCCTGAACCCCAGGTTTGGCAACTGTGTAGAGCTGCAGGCATCATCTGCCTTCAACTGGAATGACCAACGCTGTAAAACTCGAAACCGTTACATCTGCCAGTTTGGTGAGTGCCCTCCCTCGGCTCTCCTCAGGTTCCTGTCCCCTGGGACACTGTTAGCCTGCTCCAGGGCTCTAAGATATCCAAGTCACAAGCACCAAATGAATTTGAATACACAAGGCCACAGATGATGTCCTGCTCAGGACCTTGGACCTCCAGGTGTCTGAGGCCCAGAGGGCAGACAGTGGGCTCAGCATTTCATAACGGAGTAGTCCATGGAGAGCAAGACTGTAGCCACATCTTGTTGGGGATTTCTCAAAGATCCCTCTCTTCTATTATGAACCCTGCCACCTGAACCCCTGTCTAGTCAGTCCCTTGATATTCCATGATTCTCTAGAGCCCAATGAGCTATGAGGGAGGCCAGAGGTGACATTTAGGCCTGGCACCAGTTACCAGCACCATCTGCTAGCAGGGTTTGGAATCTATGTAGGATCACAGCCATGGGTATTTTCAGAATGAGGCAGCAGAGACCCCATCCCAGGACTGCCTAGGCTGCTATTAAATGCCACCTTGTTCTGCTTTCTTTTCAGCTGCAGAGCACATTTCCCGGTGGGACTCAGGGCCCTAAGCCTGACCAGGCAGCTCTCCTTGTCTAGCTGTTCACCTGGGCAAAACCACGGCCAGCTGGGGCTGCACACCAAACATCCAGAGATCTCAGATCTTACAGGAAGCTGGGCAGAATGTAGTGAAACCAGGGTAGAAAAGAGAGGGAGCTGGCTTGGAAAAAGGACAGCCAGGAAGCCTTGATCTGCTTCTTCAATTGGGAAGATGGGCTTCCATGTGCTACGCAAAAGTGAGAGGCAGCAGTTGAAAGGGCCAAACTCTCGGGGATAGCTGGATGCACCCACTGGGTGCACCCACAAGGATTAAACTAAGTTATCAACCAGCCAGACTTCCAAGTGCTCCCCCCCCCACATAGCTCTGGGGACTGAGCCCAGGGTCTTTGCACAGAGCTACAACCCCAGTGTCCCCACTTTCTTTTAACTTTTTGAGAGAATCTCATTAACCTCCTCAGTCTGGGGTTGCACTCTTGAACCTGTCTCAGCCTCCTCAGTGCCAGAATTACAGGTGCATACCACCATAGTATCTGCAACTGGTCTTTTGGAAAGAGAATTCAGGTGACCAGAATGGTCCTGTGTCTGCTATTCACTTTATCCTTCCTCTTTTCTACTTAACCTCTGGGTGCTTCCAGGCTACCTTGGAAGATCAGGCTTTTTTTTTTCAATCGGGAATTGAACTCACCACCTTGCACTTGCCAGGCAGGTGTAGTGCTATTGAGCTATCTCCCCCGTCCCAATACCAGACTCTTGTCCAGTCTCCACTGGTGGGGGGGCTTTTACATAGCAGGGCTCATGGTCCAATGAGAATGATTCAGCTCTGATGTGTAATCTTTCAAGCCCCAGAAAGTCATAGCCTATCTCACAGCTCTATCCCAGATGACAGCGTAGATTATTGGCTCTTCGTCTCATCTTGACCAGCTCATGTTAAACAGCAGCATGTGGGGGTAACCAGGGAAACGTGCGGCGTCTGCACAGCACCTCGGCTATTGCTTAAAGCTAACTAACTGAAGGGATAAGGAAAAGTGCTAGCCAGCTCTGTACACATCAAAACAAGGGAATAGATAGGGTCAGGCTCAGCCAAAATGGAGACGGCTGCTCTTCTTTCAAGAGGTTTTCCGGGTGATCCTCCACAACTGACGCCCAGGCTTTGCTCGAGCAGGCGTCATTGCAACTAGTTGATTATTATATTGAATAAATTTGATAAAACTGTCACTGTATACATCCTGGTATATTATACAAATTTTAAAATATGCAGTGCTTAATTGTCTTCTATTTAAGTAATTAGACTGGTAAGTAGTTAAACAGTCACATCCTCCTTGAAAAAGGAGTATTACAACCCTAGTGTTCCCACTTTATTTTCTTAACTTTTTGAGTCTCACTGACCTCCTCAGTCTGGGGTTGAACTCTTGAACCTCCGACGGGAGTACTCCCATTGTGGCTGAAGAAATGGAGGCACAGACAGGTTTTTTTCTGGTACAGCTGTTTAACCCGGGGCTGGCAGCAAGCTATGTAGTACTTAGGTTCAGAGCGCGGGAACAAGCGGGCGTTCACACCGATGTTCCCAGCAACTGCAACCACTCCTAGCGGAGGAAGACCCGACCGCCCCGGCAAGAGCCCAAAAACAAGCCGCGAGCCAACTTCCGCACAAGCAGCGGACCCAGTACCCCTTGCGGGTGCGCGCGCCCTCTAGGAGGAAGGCCCCGCCCACCCGGAAATTCTACCGGAGGCCCCGCCCCTTCCCAGCCACTCTTGCCCCGTCCTCTGGCGAGCCCGCTTGCTCCTGGGGGACTCGCTGGCAGCAAGGTGCGGGCGCGTTTGTCACCTGACCGAAGTCCTTCCGCTGGCTGCGGGGCAGTGGCAGGTCGCTAAGTGGGTTCCCCGCCGACAGCGGGGATGCTGCATGGCTTCCCGGAGAGGAGAGTCGAAGCCCAACGCATCAGCGGAAGGCGGGGGGCGACGGACAGAGGGCCCCACACCTGCCCACAGGGGAGTCGCGGTCTGTGGGAGAGGGTCGCCTCCCAGGTCAGCACAGGTGTGGACGCAGGGCGCGGGACCGCAGCCTCCGCCAGCGCAGAGGGGTCGCGTCTGTGGTTCCCAGAGGTGTTCCTTCCGCTCAGCGCGCCTGACCTTTCTATCTGGATTTGGGTGGCCATTCCAGGAGAAAATACAGTCGAGGCTATCAGGCAGGCATTGACTAAGTGATTATTAGGGATACAGAAAGATTGTACACCTCATGCAAGATCCCCGAAATAAGTTCTGGAAATTTTACGAGTCCTGACCCACCGTATGTCTATCTCTGTGTGGTTTTATCTGAGAAATTTATTATTATTTTTTTTAACCTGGTAAACTCTTATGAACCAGCGCATTTTCCTCAAAGTCTGTAAATGTCAGTAGTACTTTTTTGTTGCACTGAGGAAGTGATGAGAGGAAAATATGTATCGAGTTTGTTCCCTGGGAGTTTCCAGCAGGGGGTGTAGCTCAGTGGTAGAGCGCGTGCTTAGCATGCACGAGGCCCCGGGTTCAATCCCCGGCACCTCCACTGTGGAGGGCGCTTTCTTATGCAGGAACCCTTTAATGGAGGAGGGGAGTTGAGTGTGGCCAATCTTGGAGAACGAAGGAATGAACTTTGAGGCTCCCGAAACTGGAAAAAGGACTGCTTATGCTTAGAGTGCCTTCGAGCCCCCTGTCTGTTCTTAGTGCGGTAATAGGATTTAGAGCTTTTTCTTTCTTTTTTTTTTAATTTTTTTTTTTTTGTTTGTTTGTTTTTGCTTTGTTTTTTTAAAACCCATTCTTGAAATGTAGTTCAAGCTAGTCTCAAACTTGCTGGAATTCTCCTACCCCTTGGCTCCAGCCTCCTGAGAGCTGCTGAGAAAAATGTGGCCATAGTGTTTTGTTTTGTTTTTTCTAACACTCTTGAACATAAACCTGGTGATTGGTTCCACTTTTTGTATGTTTTAGTTCCAAAACTCATCTGTAAAAACTGTGGGGAAAAATTAAAAAATTAAACTTGAGCTTGTGCTTCCAGTATGTTTTGATGTTACTTATGAACTGCCTCCATGTAGTGCAATAGTAAAATGTACAATATGAAAAAGACAAAAACTTTAAAGAGTAAATATAAACATGAATGTAAACATGTTTTCACCAGACATCTGTGGGGCTGCCTTGTGGTGCCCTTGAGAAGTGGTCCCTGCAGGTCAAACATAGAGAGAATCCTAGCTCTGCAGCTTACAGTGCCTAAGGATGGAGGCATCCACTGGGCCGTTGCCTTCCCATGGCCATGATGAACACTTTTACCCTGCCAACAATGTATTTTTATTTTAAGACAGGGAGGGTCTCAATAAGTTGCTACATTGTCCAAGCTCGGATCAAATTTTGATCCTTCTGACTCAGCCTCCCAGAATGCTAGAATTACAGGCATGTGCTGACATGTCTAGTTCCCCTTTCCCCTCAAAAAAGACCTTCACTTCGATGTATTCTTTTGTACTATTTTATGGCAGGAGCCACTAAATCCCTCAAAGCCTTGCCTTTGATAGTGCTTTGTTCTAGGGGAGCACAGGATTAACTGTCTCTCCATGGTAGGTCATAGGGTACTAGATCCCCACCCCTTAACACTAGACACATTTTCAATGGCCTCTGGCAACCCTTTGGTTGCCCTTATTTCCTTCATGGCTTCTTGTTCCATCCACTGCTGACCCTATTTTTGTTTTAATTAAGCTTACCATTAAGCCACTAACTCTGGTGACTCTAGGTAGAAGTAAGTTTGTGGAAGATACTTGGCTCTCAGAAGTTCTGAAAGGGTTCGAGAATCAGATCTGGAAGAGTTCACACAGCAGAACTGGCCTGGGGAAGACACTGGTGCCTGCTGGGCATAGTGGAAGGACCACTGAAGTAGGTAGGGCAGGGACATCACCACCTCTGAAAGCTGAATGTGGCTGCTGCTGCTGCCAAAGACTGGGTCAGTGCTTCTCTCCTTCATCAGCTTTAATTCAAAGCTGGGCCTGTGGCTCTGATTGAAGAGCCAGTACCTCACTGTCAACTCCTGTTTTCAGTCTTTAATAGTGAAAATGGTCTACCATTTCCTTTCTTCCAGGGAACATTTAGAAATAAGCAAACTACTTTGAGAAATTCAGGGAAATTTTGTCTAGTAGTCAGCTTGGTGAACTGTGGGCACCAGGTGTTGGACATGTCCTCTTTCCACTGTTGTTCATACATTGACTCGGTGCCTCAGTTTTCTGCTTTCTTCCCACCTGGAAGCTTACCTCCTGTCTTTGCATCATCTGCTGTCATTCATCATGACTCCCATTCGCTCAGGTACCACTCCTGTTGTGCAGTCCTCCAGCACAGCTGATGAGAAAGAGGGTGTCCTCCTGGGGCCATGGTGAGCCGTGACTGTGGAGCAAAGCCCTCCACCCAGGTTAATCTACTTCATGAGCTGACATCCATTGAGCAGCTGCTCCCTGCCCTGCCTTGAACCAGCGAAGGCCCTAGAACAGTCACAATACCTCACCCTGTCCCCAGTGTGGAGCTGTCCTCGTGTGGAGAGTGCTGGTGCAAGGACCACATGCCCATGGTGGAGCACAGATAGCAGAGCCACCTGACTTTGCAGTCTTTCCTAAAGTGGGCTTCAGCTGCTTTCTGACTTTGAAGCCACATAGCTCCAAGATGCAGGTGAAGAAAAAAAAAAAGGCATAAAACAAGAATTATTTGATGAGTGGGCATATAAGCTCAGAACCTTGGGAGGCTGAAGCAGAAGGATCATAGGTTTGAGGCATATCTGAACAACTAAGCATCATGCCCAATTTAAAACGAAACACCTTTAAAGAGGGGTTGGAGTTGCCAGGTGTGGTGAGAACCCTTCTAAACCCAGCATTCAACAGGCTGAGGCAAGAGGATAGCTGTGTGTTCAAGGCCAGCCAGGACTACATAGAAAGGTCAAAACTAGCCTGACCTAGGCTGGGGAGATAGCTTGGCAGTGTAAGTGCCTGCCTGGCAATCCCAAAGACCCAGATTCTAACCCTGGTGCTATGCTATGCTAGCCACCAAAGCGGGCTTGGTGGCACATGACTGTAATCCCAGTGCTGGGTAGGCTGAGACAGGAGGATCACTATTAGTCTGAGCTGCATAGTGTGACCCTGTATCTAAATAAACTGAACTAGACTAGACAGTGAGACCCTGTCTCAAACAAACAAACAAACAAACAAACAAACAAACAAAAAAGGACCTGGTCCTGGCTTAATTCCCAGGAGAAAGTACTTTTGGGCCTCCACATACACTATTTATGTGTTTTGGATCCTAGAACCTGACCATACTTCCTGTATTTCTTTTGTTCCCTGCAGAGTTACAAATATCTCTGTTTTTAGATCAGACTTTGTGCACACATAGAAAGCCTGCCATGCATCCATAAATGGGGTCCTACCTATTCTTGCCTCATTGCATACCAAGGGTTCCAGAGGAGAAGAGCCCCAGTTTGGGCTTGGGTGCCCAAGCGGCCTGACTCATGGCTGCCCTTTGAGTCAACTCCTGGTTCCACTAGCAACCAGGAAGCTCTTCTCTGACCCAAGTATGACCTTAAACATTGCTGCAAGAAGAAGAGAAAGGGGGTGGCTATGCTTTCCCCCTTCTCAAGAGAATCTGGTCTGAGGCCGAGGATCCCCGCCAGAGCTCATCTCCACCCAGATGGCAAGGGGCATCCTGGGTCCTCAGCACCCTCCTCCCAAGTTTGTCCTGAACAACATCTAATCCCTTCTTAAAATTTGATTTTGAGTCAAGATCTTGACAATTTCCCAGGCTGGGCTTAAATTTGCAGTCCTCTTGCTTCAGCCTCCCAGAGTCTAGAATTATAGATGGGTGCTTCCACACCTGACTGTATGTTCTTTAATTTTTTTTTTCATTTATATCTCCTTTATTGTTTGGTTTTGTCAGAGACTAGTATTTCATTTCCATGTATGTTCTTTTAAAAAATATTTTCCTGCTAACAGCTAGTATGCCTAATTGGTAACCATAAGTTCTACCATAAACATTGTAATTTTAATTTCAAATATGTCAAATTCACTTTAACAGGATTTCAGAAAACATTACTAGCCTTTAATTGCCCAAGGGTTGAGGCATAAGTAGAGACCTTTGAGTACCAGAAAGGGTACCAGTGTGACTGTCGCAGTTTGTATCTGAGGTTCCTCCTCTTTCTTGGGACTTCATGGTAAATAACCCGAGTCTGGAGTCAAGGAGGTTGTTCCTCTGAGGGCCTCAGTTTTGTGAACTTGAGACTATTTTGTAGAAAGTGCTCACTTGCTTCTTGTTCCCAGTCACCCTGGCCCTTTCAGCAGCAGTGGCAGCCAGCACAGGCTTAACATAGGACCAGGTGTGGGGCGTAGGCTTGGCAGCAGGGTAAGCAGTGTGGGCGGCCAGTCACACACTCTGTCCATCTGGAGCAGGCAGCAGGATACTCGAACATTAATGCAGACCAGGGCTGGCTGTCTGCTCAGAGCACACGAGGATCTGTCCAGGTAGCCCCTCTTCTCCCTGTTGATAGTATCACCCCAAAGCCCAGGGCTGGGCAATGGGGTGATTCTGATTGTGGGTTCAGGCCTAAAGGAATGGCTGTAGGGTATTTTTGTTTTGAAATGTGACAAAAGGATCATTTGTCTCCTTTTTAGGGGATATCTCTAGGATGACGCCTAGGTAGGGTGGATCCAACAGAGGCCAGGCAAGGCTATCCATCAAAGGGACTGGAACTCTGCCTCTCCCCAGAGCTCAGGAATAGACCAGGGCTATGCCTTTGCCATTTTCTCTGCACCCGTTCTTTGTTGCCTCACCTCTGAGGAGACTAAATCTACAACCCATCTCTTGTAGATTTAGACATGGCTGGAGAGCGCAGGCTTGGCTCTGTTTGGCCAGGACAGAAGAGGCAGCAGGACACAGCCAGCTTCTGGTAAGTCTGACCAGCCCTCTGCTGAGAGAGAGACAGACCCCTGCCTTGTGTGCATTCCCTGGGACAGGACCCCAAAAGCTCCCTAAGCATGGTGGTTGCATATGGCTCAGTTTGCCAGCCCTGTGAGCAAGTCCCTGGTCTCTTAGGCTCAGGGTTTGTATGTAAACCCAGCACATTCTGGTGCCTCCCCCCCAGCTGACATAAGCAAAGCCATCCTGCTGATGGGAGGGGTGTCCGTCCTCCTGCCCAGGGCCAGGGCTCTCTGGGGGAGCCTAACCTTTGGATGTTGGGAGCTTTTCCCAAGTATATATATTCTGGAGGCAACAAATGAGAAACTTTTTGATTGACATCTTGCTTAGGAAATGTAAAAGCTTTTTTTTGAAGAGGGGATGCCAGGGAGAGAAGAAATCCAGGCCCATTTCCCACTCGGCCCATGATCGGGAATATTCTGCCAGTGAGGCACATCCCCAAACCTTTTTCTTTTCTTTTATTTTCAGACAAGCTTTCATTAAATTTTCCAGGTAGGACTTGAATTTAGATCCCCTTGCCTCTCTAAGTGATAGGATGACAGGCATATGCTACAATGCTCAGCTAACACAGTCTTTTTAAAATTTATTTATTTATTTTAGATAGGGTCTTGTTTTATACCCCAAACCAGCCTGGAACTTGAGGCAATCCTCTGCCTCAGCCTCCCTGAGATTACATCTGTGCCCTATCACACCCAGCATTTTTTTTTCTTCTAAAACAAGAGTTCCACTGTGTAGTTGATTGTTTGTGTACTGGGAATCAGAACTGAGGACCTATTGCTTGTCAGGCAAGTGCTGTTCCACTGAGCTATATTCCTAGCCTGAGCTATATTCCCAGCATTTGTTTAGTTTTGTTTTACATTCTATTTTATTTTTGTCTTTTTCAGAGAGGGTTTCACTAGGTAGTGCAGGCTGGCCTTGAATTCACTTTGTACCCCAGCTGGCCTCCAACTCACAGGAGCCCTGTCTCAGACTCCCAAGTGCCGCGATTACAGGGATGTGCCACCACTCCCCAAAACAGGGCTGGTTTTAAGGTTAGATGAAATTCCTTGGTTCTTTACTTTTAGTTGCCTTCATCAGATTTCATATTTTCTACCTTGTCTCTTCTCCTAGCAGTTTCAGATTCAGCCCGGTCTTCCTGGTGCCCATGGTGGGATACAGTCTAAAGCCAGGAGAGCTGCCCTGTAGATCAGAGATTCTGGCTTCTTTCACAGGGGCCCCTGGCATTCAGGCTCTAGGAAACAGGTAGCCTCCTGCTGGCCTCTTTGTGCCCAGAGACTTCATGGCGGACAACCAAACGCCTCCCCAGATGCTGGGTAGATGGTGGGAGACTGTGTGGTGTCACTGGTCCTCCTGGGCAGGTCTCCAGGGAGGAACAGGTGGGGATGGGTTTCTGCCTGGCACTAGGCTCCTGAATGTGTTCTGGGTGAGAGGTGGTGAAGTCTAGGCCCTGGGATTTGGAATCCCAAGTGAAATTTGTCAGAATGGAGGGCAAGTTGTGGTGAATTTAGCCCACCCAAGTCCCCTCAGCCTGTCCTACAGCCTGGACAGAGGACACCAAGGAGGTGGCTTGATTGCTGCTGTCGCAAATGCACCTTTTGTGTTTCTTTTCCCTTTTGGTGCAAATCCAGGCTTGCACACTGTGAAGAGCAGGCCTGACTAGGATAGCACAGGAGCACCCTACCCTAGCCCTGTTCCTTCCAGCCTGTCTGAACACGGGGAGCAGTTGCACAAAATCCTGTTCATTTACTCTTAAAAGTGTACCTAAAACAAGGCATTTGGGAATGCAAGGATGAAAATGGCAAAGAGTATCACTTTGTGCATTGGCCGGGAATCAAACCCAAGCCTCCCACATGGCAGGTGAGAATTCTACCACTGAACCACCAATGCTGAGCTAGGAAAGCCTCTCACCCAGTGGTTGAGGCGGTTGATGGACGCACTGTTTAGGGTGTGGTTTCTGTCCAGTCACACTCCACGTGGTCCCCTGGAGCCCTGCCTGACCTCAGCCTTCTCCAGACCCCACATCGCTGACACTGAGTTCTAGCCCTCCCACTTCAAACCGCTGGCAACCACCTCTCTTTTGTCCTCCTCCTGAGACCGGAATCAGCTGCACCCCTGCTCTTCTCCTCGCCCACCTAGATCTCCTGGAGCGTGAAAGCCGGGGTGGAGTGGTGGAGGTTGTAGGGGGTAGGGTGGAGGAGGTGGCCAGAAACCTTTCCTGGATTCTAGGAACTCTGGTGGGATGAATGGCAGAGGTCAGCGTTCTGGATGTGCTCTTGGGCTGCTCCTGACCTGGCCACAGGGACCACAGTACCAGAAAGTCCTTCCAGAATTTTACCCTCCCTGGAACGCATCCCTTCCCCTCCCCCAACTCACCACTCTCCTTATGGTCCAGCTGACAGTGAAAAGGGTTCAGGCTGGCCCTTGAGAGCCCAGGACCTTTGGGGAGCAAGGTCATCATTTTCTAGGGCCTGTAGCGGAGGGCCAAGTGGTCTGGCCACAGGCCTAACCTGTCTGCTGGCCCTGCATCCTGCCCATTTCCAATGTCAGGATTAAAGGCTCTCACACCCCCACCTTGGCTTGAGACTCTGACTTAACTCTTCCCTTTCATCCATTGCCAGACTCAGATCCAGAACATATGCAGTGCCTGGCTTAGGCAGAGGAGGTTTTGGAGGCAGCTGTCTCCCTCCTGCGCCCTGGACTCCCAAGGAGGGGTCCCTGATCAGAATCCAAGCAGGGCAAGCTGGTTTGTCTTGGTTTCGCGGAGTAATCTGGGGCAAGTCCCTGGGGAATCTTGGCATCCTAAGGAAGAGCTGCATATACTTCACTTTCCCCAAATTCAGCTGGGACCCTGGACAATGGCATACACCCCTTTCCCCATCTGTTCCCACAGCAGCAGCAACTACCACCTGAACTATGAGCTGCACACAGACGACATTCCCTATAGGTGAGTGCATCCTGCCCTGGTCCCTAGGAGAGCCCACAGGCTGGTTAGCCTGACTTGCCTATCCTGTCCCTGTAGGGTGTATGGATACCAGAGGATCCCCCCACTCATCAACCAGATGCCTGCCAAACTTCGGAGGACTTTCTTGGGCCTTGGGGTCAAGAGCAGCTGCAGCCCCTACAAGGCCTCTAGAAGCAGACCCTTGCCCTCTGAGCAGATAAAGTGTAAGTAGGGCCCCAGCTGCAGTGCTAGGCGGAAGCTGGGTGGCTTATGTGTACTGCAGTGGACCCAGCACCCTCTCGGCTGCCATGGCCTCATTGTGCATCACCCAACCCTGGTCCCTCTCCAGCAGTGCGGACCGAGGACCTGCGCTCCATCCGGGGGGAGCTGAGCCAGATCAAAGCCCAAGTGGACAAGCTGCTGGAGACTCTGGAGCACATGGACCAGCACAGGACCCAGGCTGCAGGTTAGGCTGCGGGGGTGGCCCTTGTTCTCATTGGGCCCCACCTTGCTTTTCCTGATTTGGAAGATGTCGGAGGTCCAAGAGCCAGATGAGAGTTTTGTCTGCAGGCCTACCCTCCTTAGTGTATCTTAGGCTCTCCCTGCCTGTTCCTGTGGCTGAGGGGCAGACAGGCTTGTGGTTCTGTGTTGTCCTGTCACTGCCACACACTCAGGAGCTATGGGGAGTCACAGCTGGGTGCCAGCCCATCAACCTCTTGTCCTCTCAAGCTCTAGATCACTTCTGGTCCCTGAGGGAGTCTGCTGGTCCCTCCAAACTTGGCCCTGACTGATTTTTGTTGTTGGATTATCTTTCTTTTTTTTTCTTTTTTTTTTTTTTATGTGACAGGTTCTCACTATGTACCTCAGGCTGACCTTGGACTCGTAGAGATCCTTCTGCTGCAGACTCCTAAGTGGTGGGATAACCAGTGTCCATCACTCTGCCTGACTGATGACTTTCTGCACAGGGATAAAGGACAGTGACAAGAACAGGATCCCTGGTAATGAGAGCTGCTCATGGAGAACCTCAGAGGCTCAACCAGAGCCCAGGGGCTGGAGGGTCCATCTGGACAGCTAAGAGGGAAGAACAGCCACAGAGCGAGTGGTGAGTGCTTTGTTCCCACCTCCTTTCCCATCCTTCTTGTGTTGGGTCCAGTGGCCTCCTTGTAAAGCAAAGGAGGTACTTAAGTTTAGTTAGGTTTGTGTGGGGAAAGCAGCATGTACATGAAGGACGGGCTCTGCCTTGCTGTGTATCTCAACTTTGGGCTTGGTTGGCCCAGAAGTACTAAGGGCTACTACCAGGCAGCTGGACTCTCAGGTTAATTCTGGGTTGAAATTGAAGGCAAGGCCAGGCGTGGTGGCACATGCCTGTAATCTCAGCACTTGGGAGACTGAGGCAGGAGGATTGTTGTGAGTTCGAGACCAACCTGAGCTACAAAGTGAGCTTAAGGCCAGCCTGAACTGCATAGTGAGACCCTGTTTCAAAAAGACAAAAAAAAAAAAAAAAAAAAAGAAATTGAAGGCAAGGGGAGATGTAAGTGCTCTAGAGGGAATATCACAGGTGCATTCCAGGGTCCAGATCTCTGGCCTAAGAACCACCTGGTAAGTTTGTTAAAGCACCAGTTTTTGTCCTCTCCCCAGCCCCAACCCCACTGATTGCCCCAGTGTCTTGAACTATTTGCACAGCTCCCAGCTCCTCAGGCTATGGCACACTGGCATTCCTGAGTGGTGAAGCCTCAACCGTGGACCAAAAGTAGCCCTTTATGTAGCACTAGAGCCTGCATCCCCACCCTCCACTGTCTGTAGTCTGTAAGGTGAGCCAATGTCACACTGCCAGTTGGACCCTCCCAGCAAGGCCAGGGCATAGAGGTTGGCAGTGGTGAAGTCCCCTTTGCCTTGGCCAGCTGTGTCCTCAGGCTGCTCCCAAGACACAGGGTTGTCTATGTTAGATGTAGATGTTAGCAGGTGGCCCTTTCCAGCTGTACTGTGTCTTCCTGTTACCTCGGCATGATTTATTATATAGGAGCAGATCCAAGCATCGACCAGTAGGGCAGCCAGCAGCAAGTGGGAACACTTCCAGGCTCATCAGCTCCAGGCATCTTCTTGGTTGGGCCCCTTCTCTGAAGGCCTCCGGTAGTACCCATGCAACCTGAGCACCTGTTCTGGCACCAGGACAATGGAAGCAGAGGCATGTTTCAGCCGCACCAGCCTGAAAACCTCCCTGTAGTGTTGGGTTTAACTTTGATGGTTGTTTCCAGAATCCTGGGATGGGCAGGACTGCAGGGAGACTCTGGATGGCCAAGCAAAACTGAGGCCTAGCATGCAGGAGATGCCAAGAGCACAGGGAGCACCACCAGCCTTTCTGGAACGCAGGCACTGCCATAGTCACAGCACCAGCCCAGCCATCACCAGCCGGAGGTGAAGCACACTCAGGATCCTCCATTCTAACACTGAGGTCTCTGAGGCCGACAGTATGTGTTCCTCTTTGCTTCCAGACATCAGCCCTACACAGCAACCCTTCAGAAAAGCAGCACCATTTTTATGTCCTGTGTCTGCCTTGTCTTTCATTAGTATACTGTGTATTTCAGATCTGCTCTAGGAAAATGTTCTGTCGGAGGGGAAACAAAGGTCCATTTCTTCCTGGTCAGTGTGGTCCCAGAACATCTTGCACTGCTCTGGGCCAGCCCTTCCCCACTATATATATATATATATATATATATATATATATATAGAGAGAGAGAGAGAGAGAGAGAGAGAGAGAGAGAGAGAGAGAGAGAGTGTGAGCGTCTCTCACTATGCAGTTCAGGCTGGTCTCAAACTTGAGAGGATCATCCTGCCTCAACTTTTGACTGCTGGGATCACAAGCATGTGCCTTCATGTCCAAACTGTATTATTTTCTATTGCTATATACAAATTTAACTCATGTATATGAAAGATCACAACTTTTTTTTTTTTTTTGCTTTAAACAATTTATTTCACTGAAATGGACTTCCATTTGTTTAAGCAAAATGATTTTTATTTACTTTGATGCCTTCTCCCTATGGTTATTTACAGGATTAAGCCAATATAAATATTTTATAAATATTTGGATATTTTGGTATACACCTGCACAATACCTCAGCAATATCAGCAAGAAAAACACTGAAGAGTAGGCTAGACACAATTACTAGGTACAGTGAAAATCTGCTACAAGTATTTCTGAGGTAAGATGGCACCACATACTTGTTGAACTAAGAAAACCACCCTTACAACACAGGATTTTTAAACTTTACACTTAAGCTGCCAACCAGGTGCTGAGTGGCAGTGACATTCCCAGCTTATGCCATGAATTCACAGGGAACAGGTTCCAACAACTCAGGTTCCTTCCCATTGGTTTTCACAAAGTGTGCTTCTCTGAGCCAGGCGGGCTGGTGCTTCAACTGAACCCAGGCTTCCTTTCTTTTTTGATCATTTTCCTTGACATGTTTCAAGACCCTTTGAAGGGCCACCAGGATAGCTCAGTAGACTAAGCATCTGCTTTGGCAAGCCTGGTCCCTGATGCTGCACCAGTCACTAAGCTGTGCAGCTGTGGTGGCACTCGCCTGTAATCCCAGCACTGGGGAGGCTGAAAAACAGGAAGATCCCTAGGAGCCTGAGGTATGTAGTAAGACCCTGTATCAAATACACAAATGGAAAAACAAAACAAAAAACCCTCTTTGAGCATTTAATATGCTCAATATGTGTATTAATCCTCTTGGAAAGTATCTTGCCCTTAACTTGCTTGTTTACAATGCCAAAGCATGCTGGGCAACACTGTAGACTTCCTGTTCTATCATGGTAACATTAGTGAGGCATTCCTTTTGCACAGTACCCCTCCCCTGATGTCTGCAGTGTCACCCTTTTTATAGATTCTCATGTATGTGGCCAAAGGAACAATCCCATGTTTTCTAAAAGGCCTGGAGAACATATACTGGGTTCCCCTCCTCTTGCCTTCTGTGTTAATAATTTTGGCAAATTATTGGAAGATGGCAGTTCCATGAAGATTGCAATTTTTTAAAGTTTTGCACGAAATTCATATACATTACCTAGAAAAATTCAAGAGACAAGAACTTGAAAAAAACAATTTCATTATGTTCTATTTTGTCTTTTTGAGACAGGGTCTTGCTATGCAGTTCAGGCTGGCCTAGAGCTCATTTTGTAGCCCAAGCTAGTCTCAAACTTCAGACAATCCTCTTGCATTAGCCTCCCAAGTGCTGAAAATAGGTGCACACCATGCCCCACCCTAAGACATTAAAATTTTGAAGGTCATACCAAATTGGGGCGCAGACCAGTATGCTGTGCCTTTTGAACATTTACCTGGCTTTCTCTAATTCAGTCCTGAGCATCAATGGTTGGATTTTAGGTGCCACAGAGCCATGTACCACATTGTGGTCAGTCAGCTTGGCCCTAGGAACAGGGCCCTGGGCAGCATCCCACTATTGGGGAATTCTCTGTGAGCAGCTTACCTGCCCTCTCCCCAGCCCATGCCGCTCACGGCCTTCCCAGAAGTGGAGAGTGCACAGAGGAACAGGCAAGTCTGGAACCCTACGTTTCACCAGCACTGGTTAAAGCCTCTTAGACTGCTCTGCTGGCTAGAAAGACTGGGCTGTGGGTTCTACCCAGTGCACAACCCTTTCCAGGTGCCTAACCCTGAGCTGTAGTTTTGACTGGCACTAACCCAGAGGCCTGGGACTTGGGGTAAACCCAGACTGCTCTTGGGCCATGCCCTTCTCCCTGCTCTCATGAGCAGCTTCTCCAAAGCAATTTCCCACATTAACCCCCGCAGCTGCTTCAGTTGTCAACCTGTTTTGCCCACTAAGTGGCTATATTTAAGGCTGTACCAGCCCAAGCCCGGATCCAAGAACACAACGACTCAGCTCAGAAGAGCCTCTTTTAAATCTTACACAAAAACTGCAACAAAAGACATTTAAAAAAAAAGGTTTTTGTCTTAGCTCAGCTATAAATAAAGAAGGCATATACACCAGAGGGAGTCGGTGGCAGCCCAAAGGGTCCATCTTTTACAAGGCCTCTGATCTCATTTTCCAAGTAAGTCCAACAGAGAAGTCCTTCCCAACGTGGAAATCAGACTGCTTTCACAGGTTTCCTCAACTGGGCTGTGTCTGGGGGCCAGCTCACATAGCATAGTTCCTTTAACAAGCAATAGTTTGTAAAAAGCCGTATCTAGGCAGCTATCCAGCTCATCCGCTGTGTCCTCCACCCCACATCCTCTCCTGTGCTCCAACTTCTGAACTCGGCGCAGTCAGGAAGCCGGCGGTGTAGGTCTTCTTGGGGCAGAGGCTGACCGATCCTCGGCATAGTCGTTGCGCAGCCTTTGGGCTCAGGGAAGGGCGGCAGCGCCCCTCGAGCGGGCTGCGCGCACCAGGCACTGCTGTAGCACCGGGTAAAGGCGCTGGCAGCCCTCGAGGCCCAGGCGCAAGGCCTCCGCCCAGCTCTCGGTCTGGCCGCCCTCGCCGCTGCCCAGCAGCCCAGCGACCTGATTGAGCACCGGCATGAGCGCCACGGTGAGGCCGGCGGCGGCGCGCTCCTCCTCCATGCGCGTGGGGTCCAGCAGCCAGGTGGGCTCGGGCCCCGGCGTGAGGCTCAGGCCACAGCCAACCACCAGGTCGTACATCTCGACTCCCGCGTCGGCCAAGGCGAGAGCGGAGGCAGTGAGCGCGGCGGCCAGGGCCGAGCCGCCGTCCTCCAGCAGCAGAGCGGACACCTCGAGCTGCGCGCGCGGGTAGCGGCCTAGGCGCACGGCCGGTTCCAGAGCCTCCTGCAGCGCTAGCGCCAGCTCGCGCTCCTCGCCGCCGCCGGGGGGAGGGCGACGCCGGCGGCCTGAGAAGGGCGCACGGCGGAACTCGCACACCAGACGGCCTCGCAGCGCGGCGGGGGCCTCCCCACCCGCCCCCGCGGGCCCGCTTCCGCGCTCGCCGCCCTCGGCCTGGCGCGGGCCGGACACGGCGCACAGCACCTTAGTGCCTCCGGCCTCCAGGTAGGCAGAGCCCTTGGCCTGGCTCAGCAGCCCCGCGCGCGCGTACACGGGCCGCAGCCGCGTCGGGTCGCGGGGAGCGGGCGCCTCGTCCTCCTCGGTGGCGTACAGCTGCGGCGGCTGTGACTCCTCAGGCCCGCGAATGCGGCGGTGATCCCCGGGCATGGCAGCTACCGGAGCAGGAACTGCTTCCTTCCGCTGCCCAACCTCGTGCGAGATCTTCCGCCCGCTTAAAGACGCGCGCCCGCGCAAGGGCTGTCGGGATAGCGGCGGCAGGGCGCAGCCACACTGCCACCGATGGTGTGGAGGGACAACAGCGAGCACCTCTCGGCCCTGGGGCTGAGGTCTGGGTACCTGGGCGGGGCAGCCGACCTCCAGCCTCCCACAATAAGCCTGTCCCAGGACTTAGGTCTTTCTCAAAACCTGTGAGGGTTGTAATTAATTTTGCACTTGTTCCCGTTGCCCTGACAAAGGGAGGACTTTCAGCCCTCCTTACCCAGTGCCTTGGCTGGCATAAACACGGATGGAATGTTTTCTCTCCTACACGGGTCTGTAGAGAGTCATTTTTTTTTGAGGCAGGTTGGCCTTGCATTCACATGTAGCCCAGGCCTAGCCTCAAATTTGCTGCAATTCTTCTGCCTCAGCCTCCCAAGTGCTAGGATTACAGGCATACACCACACCGGTCTGTAATCATCTTTCTACCTCTACCCAGCCCTCCCCACCTGGGGCATACTACTCGAACCCCCTCCTCTCACAAGCCAACTGAGAGCCCTCACCCCTAGAGTAGAGCTCCTCCCAAGGCTAGTCACCTTGCACACCAATTCCAAACCTTGACTTTAGATTTGGACGGACTGGACTCGTACTCATCCTTACTGATCATCAAAGAACGAGGGGGTAGGCACTGGGCCAAGGAAGGCAATGCCTGTACCGTGAAAACCTCTACATGAGACCACCTCACTTCTCCTCAGCAGCTTCAGCGGGAGGGAGGCACAGGCTAAAGACATGGAGGTTCTAAGAAAGATGTGACCTTGCTTCAAATAATGCAAACATTTCTATGGACTTACAAATGCCTCTCTCCATCTCATGCCATCTCTCTGAAGGCAACCCGAAGGGCCAATCCCAAAGCACAGACACTAGAGCTGCAACAAAGAGCCAGCCAGAGCCACAGCACGTTCTGTGGCCACTGAGAATAGTCCTGTGCTGTTATACAACATCCCTGAGGAAAAGGAGATGACGTCCTGATGTATTGCACATAGTCCTTTTATTCTCTGAAGCAAAAATGCCTCACACCTGCAGACTCGTAAGTTTCAGGACAGGGGTGTTTTCTACAGACATGAGCATGACGATGTTAAACAGCAATCCCATGTAGTGGTTGTAGACAGATGGTGCTGACATGTTGGGCTCAGAGCAGTAATGTAAAGGGACAGAGTCACAGGACGGCTCCCAGGCATGTTCTGGTTACTGCAGGGGTTAGAGGACGGATGGGGCTGTTTGAAGATCCCCAGATTCTAATGCCCTGTGGCATATGGAGAGCTCCTGGCTGGACTGATGCATCCATGTGGTGGTGGGGAGACTTTCCCAGCAAGAGCTGTTTTTCCCTCAGTTCTTCACATCTCCCAGGCGCAGTTGGGCAAAGGAAGTTGCCAGCTGGAGCGCCTCCTGCAGGCAGCCCACGTTTTTGCCTGTGGCCTGGGCAGACACATCCTTGCCACCACCTTTGCCATCCATTAGGCCTGACACCTGCTGTACCCACTCGCTGGCTTTTAGGCCCCGGTTGGCTGCATTCTGGAAGACAGGAAGGGGAAGAAGGTGTCAGGAAAGAATGGGACTGGGAGAAAGACAAGGAATGGGAGCTATTGATTCCACCCTTACCCCAGGGAAAGACAGACACTACAGCTGGGGCAGGAAGTAGCCACTGCCATGACCAGAAAAAGTGACAGAAAAAGTGGCAAAGCCAGGTATCAGCCAGCACAGTTCAAACATTTTCATCAAAGAAAGGCCTAAGGGTGAAGGGTGATAGAGAAAAGTGACAAACAGATGGGTAGATTGGATGCTTCTCCTGGGGTCTGTGGGCAACCAGCCTCAGCAAACAATGGGAAGAGAACCCAACTATGAGAAGCTACATATTTTGCTTCCCACCAGCCTGGGGGCTTGCAGGATTTGGAGCAAAGCTATAGGCGGTTCTGACCTGGGGTACTTGACACAAGCACGTGATCTTGCCAGCCTCGTTGTCCACTGTGAAGAGCATGGCAGAGGTCTCAGGGGAATGAGTCTTAAAAAGCTTCAGGGCTTCATTCAAGGCCTGTGGGGAGATTTGGTATCAGGACACAGTCCTGTGGCAAGAGCCTTACTCTGCACAGGAAGAATTGCAAAGCTCAGCCCAAAAAGCCCCCCAACACTTCCTGGTGGCCCCAAAAGCAGGTGCTGTCTTGGGTCCCTGTGTGGAGGACGTGTGGAGAAGGACTCAAGCCAGGGCCCTGGCCACACTCTGGAGCTGCTCCTTCCTCCGGCCACAAATCTTTCCATGGCTCAGCCCTAGACAGTAGGCCCTCATGTGCCTAGAGCTCAGAGTCACAAAGCCCACCCATTAGCTACCAGAGAGCTAAGGCTTAGAGGGAAGAGGACAAGCAGTGAAAGGTGGGGCACTGCCTGGACCCCAGCCCTCAGTTGCCTTGGCTGAGGCGCCGCTCTCCATCTCCAGGATGACCAAGGGCTGGTTGGGGTTGCTGTCGATGAGCTGCTTTGTCCTCTCCAACACCTGTAAGGAGGAATCCAGAAGAGAGGCTCAGGCAAAGGCCCAGATCAAAAGCTGCATCGGAAACCCTTCTTCCCAGCTCCTTTCCAGCCTGCAGCACTGCCAGACGCACTCGCTTCTGGAGGTCAGCCTTGCTGGCTCGGTCTAGGTCATCCATGACCTTCTTTAGGGATTTCAGAGTCTCCCGAAGTTCATCCTTCTGCCACTGGGGAATAACTGCAGTGGCCAGGGCCTAGAACAAGAATAGAAAGATGTATGGGTCTGGGCCACAGGAACAAGGTCTTGAAGCTCCAGCCCAGTTCCTCCTTCTGCCTTTGAATCATAACTCCCTGCCAAATGTTCTGGAAGGGAGATAATGTTAAAAAAAAGTAACCACTAGCCTTGACCCTAGTTGCTTTATAGCAACCAGAGCAGCTGTCCCAAGCATAGTGAGACAAAATAGCTTCATTAAAAAAAAGTCAGCTTTCACTAAAGATTGGTCTTTTCCAGTTGTGTTCATCAATCTAAGGGGTCCCCTTTGCAAGGCCGCAGGATGATAGAAGTTGGTCCAAAGGCCATTCCCCTTAGAACCAGGGACTGGCTGTAGTGAAGGGGCCTCCATCCTCCAGCATAAGGAAAAAGCAGGTGTGCAGAGATCCCTTACCTCACCAAGGTCAGCAATCTCCTTCTGCACATCCTTGTTTGGTGCGGTCTGGGCGTTTACTTTGGACTCCATGGTGGAGAGAGATTTCTTTAAGCTTTCTGCCTTCCTGAGGGCCTGGAAAGGAGAAAGACCTGTAAACTCTGAACAGTAACTGTTAGTGTCCTTTGCTGTCTATAAACAGCTGTGGAAATGCTGATGACATGCTGCGCAGCAACAAACTCGACACCGTAAGTTCTTTTCCTTCAGAGAGCAAGCGCTGACAGCTGCTGCTCCACAAAAGAGTAACTTCTGCATGTGCCAAACTGGCAAGGACTGCACTCTAACTTAGGCTCAGGGTGGCACAAGATAGGAGCCCTTATACCGCATGACTAACCGCCCCTCAGGATATGGCACCCCCAGAGGAACTGTCCCTCTATAGTACACACTTAACACAAGGCATACGCTGCTTAAGATGTACAGAGATGCAATGGGTCATTGGAAGCCACAGCAAAACACGCCAGCCAGGAAAACTTGTACAGTGCTGCCTTTCCTCTGATAGGCAGGGGAACTGGAGAACATCTATAGGTAGGCACTTTCATTCTGACTGCAGTGACTATAGAATCGTGCACTGTATGGATTCACAGACTGGATACCTCAGGCTCTTCTAAAGTCACACAGCACCTATTCTGCTCACCTTCTGGGCTTCGGCACCTGTGACTGCAACAATCCTGCGGATACCCTTGGCAATAGCTTCTTCTGTCACAATCACAAAAGCTCCTGCATGACTTGAGTTCTGCAGATGCCTGAAGGGCAGAGCAAGAGTCCTTGGTGAGAAGCTCAGACACCCTGGGGTGCTCTGCCCACAGCAGCTCTCAGTGGCTGGGAGGCAGCTGCCCCAGTGGAGAGAAGGTAAAGGCTTTCATATCAAGGGAATCTGAAGCACAGTACTGGCTAAACAAGTGCAAGGGATGTAGAGCCCAGCAGCTCTGGGTTCTAAGCTGCAGCTTTCTCACATAAAACAGACAATTCTCCCTCACGCAGCTGTTGGGAAATATAAAATGGCAGAAACATGGAAATATGCTAACATCCATCCATTACTGCAGGTGGCCCCTCATAATATTAATGGAACACAAATTTTATGTTTATAAGTCCCTGAGTTATAAACATTAGCATTTCAAACTTTCACAGATCCCAGTGGATCTCACATTACCAATATTCTCAGACTGAAGGAATTACACAAGTAGCTTATGTGTCTGCCAAAAAGTGCCACAGCTGTGCTGCTGTGTGCACACTGTACCATGTGATAATGTACAGGAGCACAGTGCTCAATGGCATCAGAGGGCATCCAGAAATTGGAGGAAAAGCAGTGGGACGTGGAGGGGACTGATCCTGTCTCAATTTATTAGCTTTTTTTTTTTTAATGTCAATTTATTTATTTTTATTTTTTACAGGCTTTTTTTGTGTTTTAGGGAAGGGTCTACAGGGTATTTAGGGTCTTACTACTAGATTAGACTCAGTAGTGATCCACCTGTTTACAGTCTCCCAAGAGCTGGGATTACAGGTATGTGCCACCATGACCAGTCTCAATTGCCATCTCAGCATGGTCCAGGGGAGGGGCTGGTACGGCAGGCCAGGGGATCAAACCCTGGCCTTTGTGCCTGCTTGCAGGAACTTTAATCTGCTGAGGTATTTGGCTGGGCCATTTTTTATGTATTTGGTACAGGGTCTCACTACACAGCCGACTTACAGTGATCCTCCTGTTTTTAGCCTCCTCAGCACTGGGATTTTTTTTTGTGGAACTGGGGATTGAACTCAGGCCCTTGCACTTGCCAGGAAAGCACTTATTCCACTGAGCCATCTCCCTGGCCCCTGGCACTGAGATTACATTACAGACGTGTACCACCACACCTGGTATCAGTGGCTGGCTCAGTACACCTGGGGACAGGGCCAACATGGCATGTGGTGCCAGGAATCAAACCCCAGTCCCTTGCTTGCCCAAGCAGGCATTTAGTCCACTAAGCCATCTTGCAGGCCACTGAAACTGGGCATGGGGGCACATGTCTTGTAATCTCAGTGCTGTGGAGGCTGAAAGAGGAGAATCACTTAGGAGTCTGAGCTGCATAGCAAGACCTCATACCAAATACATTAAAAAATTAAAAAAAAAAAAGTACAAGTAGGTCATATTCCCCAGTTGCCCAAAGACCCTAACCCTCAATTATCCAGTAACCCTTAGTTATTCTGTGCGTGTCATATGAAATCTCTGAAAGTTGTGTGCTATGGCCCAGCAAGGGGCTGGGGATGTGATTCAGTAATAAAGCACTTGCCTAACATGTGAGTGCCTGGATCCAATATCCAGCACCAGGGAAAAATACAACATATATAGTGGCAGCAAATAGGTGTCTGGGCAGAATACCTGACACTCACTTGAAGGCCCAATTCAGCTGGGCAGAGGCCTGGAACTCAATCCCCCAGACCCAGCCTGCTCTCCACACTCCCCACCTGCTGCTGAAGCCTGCAGGAGGCCCTGATGAGGCTTGACCAGCCCTGAGAGATGTTCTTTCCACCAAGCTTCTTAGGAATAAAAGAACTTTCCTGGTTTGGCCAAATAGCTCAGCGGAATAAGGTACCTACAAGCAGGCACAGAGGCTGGGGTTTGATCCCCAGCCCTGCCATGCCCCTGCCCACTCCCAGGGCATGCTGATACAGCAATGAAGACTCGGCGTGGTGGCACGTGCCTGTAATCCCAGCTCTTGGGAGGCTGTAAACAGGTGAATTGCTACTGAGTTCGATCTAGTAGCATGAGTTCGATCTGAACACCACGTAGACCCTTCCCTAAAAATAAAAAAAAACTTTCCTGGCCGGCATGACCTCTCTAAAAAGAACTCATAAGCCGGGCGTGGTGACGCAGGCCTGTAATCCCAGCACTCGGGAGGCTGAGGCAGGAGGATTGTTGTGAGTTAGAGACCAGCCTGAGCTACAAAGTGAGCTTAAGGCCAGCCTGAACTACATAGTGAGACCCTGTCTCAAAAAGATAAAAAGAACTCATATGGTGGGGCCAGGGAGACAGCCTGGTAGAATAAGCGCTTGCCTGGCAAGCGCAAGAGCCTGAGTTCAATCCTCAGTTCCACCAAAAATAAAAAAATTAAAAAAAGAGCTCATATAGGGTTGGGATTCTAGCTCCGTGGTACAGTTCTGCTCTACATTCCATCTCCAGTTCCCAAAAAAAGAAAATCAAAAGATCCCATGAGCCATAGAAGAATCCAAACTGTCAGAAACAAGTGATGGTCCAGATCAATTGAGACACATTTACCACACTCATGTGCTGGGGCAGAGTCAACAGGCTTACTTCCTTGGGTATTGCTCAAGCTGGAAAAGAGAACTGTAGGAAGCATCAGGAATGGAAACAGGGCTAGGGGCACATCAGAACTCCATGAGCAAGAGCCTGAGTTCAATCCCTGGTTCCACGAAAAAAAAATAAAATAAAATAAAATAAAAAAGAACTCATGAGCACCCATGACTGCTGAATCCTGAATTCAAACCAGCCTTCAGGATCAATCCAGGAGCCAAGAGCAAGCAACTTTTGTGCTAGGTCCTCTTAAAATGTTCTGTAGTATAGCCCTGCGCCAGGACTCCTGGGTCTGTGCAGTGTATGGCCTCAGCCTTCTACAACAGCACACCACCTCCTCCTAGGGCCATTTCATCATAAGCGCAGGAAAAGCTACCACCTGATGCTGAGGGGTCTCCTTGGAGCACTAGCTAGGATTCTTGGGAATGCCATTTGACAAGTAACTTTCTGAGGACTTTGTTTTAATCTTATGAAAATGAGAGTTGGAAGCTAGATGCCTAACATATACAAGGTCCTGAATTCTATCCCCAGCACTGAAAGAAACTGGAAGGAAAAGGAAAAGGAAAGGAAAAAGGGATGGAGTTGGTTTAGCTAAAGAGTGATTCCATATGAACAAGGCAGGTGAGCCCACCTCTTGCAGCTCCTCCCACAGTACTCACGTTCCTCCGCAGAACTCTACAGAAGTGAGGGAGCCAGCAGGCCCTGTGGGGTCATCCAACAGCTCGGACACTGGGACCCCAATGGAAACAACTCGCACAGGGTCAGGATAAGTCTCATCAAACACAGCTCGCAGGCCCTGAATAGCTTTGGCTGCTGCCAGGGGACAGTCCTGGGTATAGACAGGCTATCATAGAAAGAAGACAGGAATGAAAGCTGGGCATAGAAAGAAGTGGCAGGGAGAGTATAGTCCTGCCCAGGACTTCTGGGTTATAACCCTGGCTCTATGCAGTGTACAGCCTCATCCTTCTACAACAGCCATATGAGTGGTGGGGGCCAGAGGGATTTCCATCTCTTCTGTTACACTGAGCCAAAATTCATGTGTGTAGGCTGCATATAAGGAGGCATAACTAGAAGAGCTTTGGCCATTGTAAGGAAGGGGTAGGTCAGGGACCTGGCTCCCCCTGGCTCTTCCCTTCCCCAAACACCATCTCTACGCCCTACAAAAGTAGTCAGAGAATTGCAGCTTTCAGCAAATCAATGCCGTGGGACAGAATATAGTGCAATGGAATGGGAGCACATGGACTATGGGCCTTTATGATAGAATATGATGGGGGAAGGAAGCAACTCAGTCAGGGCTACCTTGGCTGCCTCAATCATCTCATTAGCGATCTCTTCAGCCTTCTTGATCTGTTGGGTGGACATGGCTCCCTTGGCAGTGAAGTCAAACCGAAGGCGGTCAGGAGCAACCAATGAGCCTTTCTGATCTGCCTCCCCAAGCACGGAGCGCAGGGCGAAGTTAAGAATGTGGGTGGCTGTGTGGTTGCTCATGATGGGTCTCCGCCGGGGCTGTAAAGAGCATGGGTGGTGGTGGATAGATCAGTAACAGAAGGGCTGATTGTCCTCAAGGTATAGTTTTTAGTTGGGTACACAGCTGTTAAGAGAAAAGCATCATTTTCCAGCTTTCCTGCAGGTTAATGTGGTCACATGACTAAGTTCTAAGAAAAGAGTATGCCAAGTGAGGCAGACTCTGCCCCTTGCTCTGCATGTTCTAGGACAGAGATCAGCCAGTTGTGGCCTAAGAAATATGGCCCATTATGTACTTTTACAAATAACTTTCCTATGCCACAATGGCATGCATGTGCTTACACCTGTGGCTACCTGTGCATTACCATAGCA
>PVKA01014357.1:31835-52668 GCA_004027165.1 Ctenomys sociabilis
ACACACACACACACACACACACACACACACACACACACACACACACACACACACACACACACACGTCTCGCTCTCAATTTGGACAACAGATCTGTTTATCTGTCTGCTGCCTATTGGGCTTGGTCCCTATTAACACACACAGACACACACACAGTCTCTCTCTCTCTCTCTCAATCTGGACAACAGATCTGTTTATCTGTCTGCTGAGCTATCTGGCCAGCCTAAGCTCCTGAAGAACTTGAGGTTAGAAAAATAATCTGTGAAACAAGTCTATAGGATCTTAATTAAAATCACTGGTGAAGTCACTGACTTGAGAACATGACAGTGTTATTCTTTGTGTCAAATTCTTAACACCCCTCAAAAAACCCCAAAAGCCGGGCGTGGTGGCGCATGCTTGTAATCCCAGCACTCGGGAGGCTGAGGCAGGAGGATTGTTGTGAGTTCGAGACCAGCCTGAGCTACAAAGTGAGCTTAAAGCCAGCCTGAACTGCATAGCGAGACCCTGTCTCAAAACAAAACAAAACAAAAAAAACCCAAAATTTCCTGTTCTACTCTACTTATAATCTCACTCAAGGATAATGATGAACCAATTTAAAGCCAAAGGAAGGACCAGTCAAATAGCTCAGTGGGTTAAAAGCCCTTGCAAGCAGGCACAGGGGCCGGGGGTTTGATCCCTGGGCCTGTGTGCCAGCCCTGCCCCTGGGATACACTGAGATGGTGATTGAGACTGGGCATGGTGGTGCACCTATAATCCCAGCTCTTGGGAAACTTTAAAAAGGCAGATCACGAGTCCAAACTACCTAGTGAGACCCTGTAAACCCTTCCCTAAAAATACAGAAAAGAAAGCAAGCCAGCCAGCCAAAAGAAGAGGTGTTAGGATTTAGACCAAAAATCCTCCAAAAACTGGGCATGGTGGCACACACCTACGATCCCTAGCACTGGGAAGGCAGAGGCAGGAGTACTGCCTTAAGTTTGAGGCCAGAATGGGCTACACAGTGAGTTCAAGGCCAGCTTCAACTCAAGTAAGACCCTGTCTCGAAAAAGAAAAAAAGTATCCCACAGGTGAGTTTACAGATGGAGGTGCTATTAGGGGTGAGGCCTGCCTGGACGGAGTAGGCCACTGAGGAGCAACTTCCTGCTCATGGCTCCTTGCCCTTGGCTTTTTGTTTCCGGGCTGCCATGGGTAGACCAGCTCTCCCATACCACTCCTTCCACTATACCATTTGTGCTTTGGAACCACATGACCACAGACTGAAACCACACCACAATAGATCTTTTCTCCTTTTGATCGCACCTCAAAGGCAAGGGAAGGCTGATTAATATGGAAGGCGATTACTGCCTGAAGCTGTGGGGCCTAGCACAGCCCAACTCACCTCATCAATGAACAGCCGGACCTGATCGCCCACTTTCAGGCTGCCATAGATGGTTCCTATGTGCAGCACATACCCTCCTCGCACCTGAGTGTTCTTCACTGTGAACTCAGTTTTCTAGAGTCAAGCAGAGGTTAATAATTAATCTCCAAAACAGTCAATTCTATATAAATTCATAAATAAAAACTTCTCCCTGTAGGAACTAGGGTGTGTTGGGGTAGCTCAGTGCTACAGCACTTGCCTAACATACACAAAGCTGGGATCTAGTCCATCTCTAACACAGAAAAACAATTATCCTTTACATATGTAATCACACACATACATATTATGTATATATATACACAGGCCTCATTGCTATTTTTTATATAACGCACACACCTCACATATGTGTACAGTATTAAGGGACATCTTAAGAGAATTTGAAAGCCACTGTAAGGAACCAGGCATCTAAGGAAATCAAGTGACTCCAGACCAAATTCAGCAGAGCCAGAGGCTGTTTCATATAGGGGCTGGCCCCCTGGACAGCTGCCTCTTTGTACTTATAAAACATGTTGGAACTGAAGATTGACCTTTGCATCTGGTTGCAAGGGGCTTTCTACAAGGAAACAATGTCCGAAAGAGAAACAGGTTCCAGGAGGAATTGCCTCAGTGGCACAAACAGCCAACAGTGGGATGTGGGGTCTGTTCCCTGAGGCCAAGAATACTGAAAGCCAAAGCAGCTGCCCAGCTCCTTGTGTGCCCTCCTGTTGCCTTACGTCTTCACTGCTGTCGTCCACCTTCACCAAGTATCCTTCATCATAGATCTGCCCCCCTTGCTCAGCATAGAAGCAAGTCTTGTCCAGCACCACTCCGCACTCCTGACCCGTGGACACCTCTTCCACGAACATCTTCTCTCTCCGTAGAGCCTGCACCATGGCCACTGTACTCTCAAACACTTCCCGGTGGAAAGGCAGATGGGAAAAGGTAGGGTCAACAACTTTGCTCACCATTTTTTTTTTCTTTTGTGGTGCAAGGGATCAAACCCAAGGCTTTTGCATACACTGATCAATCATCCTACCACTGAGCTACACCCCAGCTCCAATTATTGTCCTGGACTCAATTTCTCAAGCTCTTCTTAGGTCCTAATTATTTTTATTTTGGTTTTGTTTGTCTGGGACAGGGTGTTACTAGGTAGTCCAGGCTGGCCTTGAACTTAAAGCACTTCTCCTACCTCCTTCCCTAGTGCTGGAATCAGGAGTGCGTCACCATATCCCACTTCCGATCTTATTTTGGAGGCAAGCCTATTAGATTCCAAGAAAAACAAGCACACTGGTTTTCCACCAGAGAAAGCAACAATGGGTGGGGAGAATGACTGTTCCACTTTCTAAGACTGAGGGGTTTCCTAGGATGCCAACTTTCTGTGCTAACACTGGGACAGTTCTGAGCAAACAGAACAGTTAGTCACCTTAACTCTCAGGCATCAAAGCCAAACATGATAATTCTGATTATCTTTTTAAGAACAGTAATAAATCTGTCATTCCAAGGCCATATCACAAAAGAGTGCATTCAACTTGTGGGTTTGCTTAGACAGATTTTGGTATAAGATCAGTCTCTGTCAGAGCAAAGAAGCAAATTCATGCGTTTACTCATTTCTTTGATTTCTTTTTTTTTTGCAGTACTGGGGACTGAACCTTGTGCCTATTGAGCTATCTCCTCAGCCCTCAATTTTTTATTTGTGGAGGGAGAACTGAGACAGGGTCTTACTATGTAGCCAGGCTGGTGTGCAATTCATGGTGATCCTCTTGCTTCAGCCTCCCACAGTGCTAGGATTACAGATGTGTGCTGATACACCCAGCAGCCCAAGTGTGGTGGTACACACCTGTAATTCCAGTGTAACTCTCTCCTTGGGATGCTGAGGCAGAATAACCATAACTTCTCGCAAGATCTTATCTCAATAAGACAATAGCCATTGTGTATTGTTTCAAGGTTAACTGCCTGGTCCCCTCCTCTGTTAGAATCAGGAAACTGGTGAAGGTTACATGGAGCCTCCTTACAAGTTCTTTTCTGCTTCTTTTTCTTCTTTTTAAATCGCTTCTTGTAATTATTTTAAAATAAAAAGTAAAATCACCAGTCAGGAGTATCAGAAGGATAAAAGTGCTCAGTAACTACGTGGTACTATTAGGAGAGAGGGCTAAGAGAACTGAGGGGAACCTAGTCTTCAGCCTTGACACTCATAAGCTCCCCAGATGAGAGACAAACAGCTCAAAAGTGGTCGGCGCCCAGCAACACACCATAGCTGCTGCTGGAGTCTGAGTGGTAGCTATACTTCGGAGAGTCATCCGTGGCCTCGAGGCCCTGTGCCCGCAGCTCTTCGATAGCGTAAATGTCCAGCATAATGAGATCTTCCCCGCCTGCGCCCTTGCCTTGAGACTTCAGCTGCCAGAAAGAAATGAACATTTGTGATTTCAATTAGGAGAACAAGAGCTTGAAAGAATTTAAAGTTGCTAAATTATGTCCCCCAATTTTTCAACCTGAGCACTACTGCGAGGTTGGCCTATAGCACTGTTATCTGTTGCCTTTGCATTGGGGAAGTGTTGACGAGCAACCCAGACTCTATGAACAAGATGACAGGAGTATCCTGCCCATGGTTATTAAACCAAAACTGTAGGGCTAGGGAGATAGCTCAGTAGGATAAGGGCCTGCTTGGCCAGCACAAAGTCATGAGTTCAATCCCTGGTACCGCCAAAAAAAAAAAAAAAAAAAGTCTCTGGACTTCACTGCCAAACACCCTGGGGGACAGAATCATCCTATTTGAGACCCTCTTGTCTAAGGGGAAAAAATTTTTTACAAACACTCTAATTGGAAGGTAGCTGTGTTTACTTTGCAGCCAAAACACTCATGGATAGGTGTTGGGCTTCTGGCTCACACTCCACATTCTTTACCTGGGCCAGCTTCCGCTCTTCTTCAAAGCCATCCATGTCTACCACCAGGCCCTTCTCTTCAGCAATCAGTCCAGTGAGATCCACTGGGAACCCATAGGTGTCATATAGTAGCCAAGCAGTGTCACCTGCATAGCACATAGCACAAAGGAGTTGTGTCAAGGTAACACAGTCAGTCCAGGATATCTTCCAGGATAGCTCTCTGAGGATGTCGAGAGTGATGGAAGGGATTAGAGTCAGGGTGAGTCAATGTTGGTCCTGCAGGTTTGTCAGAATATCCACCAAACCTGGAGCTGAGCTAGAGAAAGCATGAGCAATCTGCTGGTAAAATTACACTGCTTCATCTGAACACTAATTAGTATGTTCAGTTTGAAAAGTTCTATTAGGCTTTCACTTTATATGTTATTCTTTAATACATAAAAACAAAATCTTTGGAATTTACTTTCCCATCTGGTAAAAAATACAGCAAGTTACAAAATGATATATATTCCATGTTCCATTTTGTTTGGTTTTGAGACAGTCTTACTATGTAATTCAGACTGGCCTTGAACTCACTATGTAGCTTAGATGGGGCTTACACTCATGGTAATCCTGCCTCAGCCTCCCAAGTCCTGGGATTACAGTAATGTGCCACCATGCCTGGCTTGAATGTTCTCATTTCTGCTTGAAAAATGTGCACACTGACATACAAAAGTATACACATTTATATGCATACAGAGAAAAAAAACGTGGTTAATTATATACCAAACGAGTTATTACCTCAGGAAAAAATATAGCTGTTACCTCAGAATGAATGTGGGGGGAAAAAAATGAGTGTGGAAAAGGATTTTCATTTTTTACTTATGTATTGAACACCTTACTACAGCAAAGCATTACTTTCATAATTCTAACTTTCATCTTACGCAATGCAGAACTGTTTAACCGAGCTACACTTCACCTCAGCAATCACAGGAGCCCACTACACTCTCTCAGTGGGTCTGCTGCTCCCAGAAAGATGCCACAGTCCAGATGGAGGAAGATGCAAACTGGGGCTCACCTGGAATGGTCTTGTAGTCTCCCAGGCTCTGAATTTTCCGGTCCAGGATGCGACGTCCTCTGCTAAGAGTCTTGAGAAACTGCACTTCTTCTTCATTAATAATGTCCTTCACCATGTCTGGGTCTTTCTTTAGCTCAGGAAATGCATCTCCCTGATGAAAGGGGACTCAGTGACTCCAGAGACTATAACCTGAGCCCTCTTAACAAGGCCTGTGAACAGTACAGTCCCTCCCATTGAGTGTGGCTACAGCCCAGAGGGAGGAGGCAAATATACACACCAGGGACTGCACAACAACGTCGACTAATGTGGCAAAGAAACCCCTGCTGGCGTTGAGTTTCTCATGGGAGTATCGGACAGCCCGGCGGAGAATCCGTCGCAACACGTACCTGGAAAAGGCAGACCCTAGCATCCTGCTAGACAACATGCCTGGCTGAGGGCTGTGTCCTAATTTCTACCCAAAACAACACAATTGGAGCCAGGGAGATGGCTCAGTGAAATAAGTGCTTCCCTGACAAACACAAGGGCCTGAGTTCATTCAATCCCTGGTTCCGCTAAAAAAAAAAACAAAAAACAAAAACAAAAAAAAAACACAATTTTCCATCATGTGCTTGCAGAGACTTTCTTGTAATGCAAACCAGGTTCTTGAGTTTCCTAAGGTCACTAAGGTTGACTCTGACATAAACTCCACTAATATACCCAGTACCACATGTCCAGGGTTACACAAAATAAGCCTCCTATACTGTCCTTCTGAGAAGTTTAACTTCCCGGAGAGGAAAGAATGGACCAGATGCAGACTCACATGGACTCCCAGGTCCTGCCGTAACAGATTGTCCTACAGCTAGCCAGCACTCACCCTTACTGCCACAACCTTACCAGACAAACTGAAATATAATTCTTATTGTCTTTACTTAGCAGACAAACCTTCCTCTTTTTAGTTTCTTTTTTTTTTTTTTTTTGGGTGGAACTGGGGATTGAACTCAGACCCTTTCATTTGCCAGGGAAGCGCTTATTCTATTGAGCCATCTCCCCGGCTCTAAACCTTCCTCTTAAATGGCATCTTTTTTTGTTTTGTTTTATATTTTAGGGAAGGGTCTATAGGGTGTTCAGGGTCTCACTACTAAATCGGACTCATAGTGATCTCCCAAGGGCTGGGATTACAGGTATGCGCCACCATGCCCAGTCTCAATTGCTGATACAGTGTGCCCCAAGGGTGGGGCCAGCACATCATGCCCGGGGATCAGAACCCCGTCAAATGGCATCTTTTTAACATAAGCAGAAACTTCCTTCTCCTTAAAAAAAAAAAAAACTCCCCTATCCCCCACCTCCACTGAACAAAAAGGAAACATAATAAAATATGGCTTTAAGTTCCATATTCCAAAGAGTTCTAAAGCCAATCATGGTAGCACAAGCCTTTAATCCCATACTCTGGGAGGCTGAGGCAGGATGATTTTCCAGCCTGGACAACTCACTAAGACCTTGTCTCAAAAAAACGGAACTGTAGGTCAGTCCAGAAATCTTGGGTTCAATCCTTATACATGGCTTCTGTCCCAACACTGTGTAATATACTCACCCTCGCCCTGTGTTGTCAGGCCGGCCACCGTCAGCCAGGGCCACAGTGATGGTCCGAGCATGGTCAGCCAGCACTCTGTAGGCCATGTCAATCCCATCAGCATCCTCAGCACCAACTTTCCCAGTATAGGGACGGACACCTGTGCCCTACAGGTAAAACCCAGAAGGTGGTCCATGGGCAGAGAGCCCTTCTGGCACTGCCCTGCCAGGAGGTTCCCAAAGGACAGAGGACCATTATGGAGAAAGGGTGCCTATCCTGCCAGCCTCTCACCCAAATAGGTGACTGTAGGGGAGAAAAGAGCTTCCAAGTGATCCCTACATGAAATACATTGCACTGCCTTGTGCCTAGCACCTCCTGTTACTGGCAGAGACCCTGGGCCAGCAAAGCAAATGGTCATTTATCTCTGACAGCAAGTGCAGTCTGGGAAGCTCCACAGAAGTTTCAGTGTCCACAGTAGATCCATACCTTCTGAATGGCTTCGAAGTAGGGAACAAAGAGGTCAGTGTCATAGTTGGACATCTTATTCTGTAGCACGGACACCAGCCGCTCCAGCCCCATCCCTGTGTCAATGCTTTTCTTGGGAAGAGGTTTCAAAGTGCCATCAGTCTCCCTGTGTGATGGAAAGGAAAAGAAGCTGAAGCAGGGATCAGGTTACCACCTCTCCAGAAGGGCTAGTTAAAACTCACACAGCATAGTTTGCAGTCCATGGCTGTTTACCAGATGCCTCTGTCTGGTTTCACAAAACGGATGAAGGGGCAAAGGCAAAGGAAAGTGAAATATTCTAGGGGCCATTTAAATGAGGCAAAGATGTGAATGGTGGCATATGCCTATGATCCTAGCAGTTAGGAGGCTGAGGTAGGAGGACTGATGGGCGTTCAAGGCCAGCCTCAGCTATATAAGGCATTCAAGGTCAGCCTGAACTACACAGTGAGACCTTATCCCCACAAAAAACAAAAATCCCCCAAAACCCCAAAACAAAACCCAAATTTGAGGCCACAGACTAGGTTACATAATGAATTCCAGGCCATTATGGAATAAGGAACAACACTGCAGAATAGCCTTTAGGAAGCTCTGGGCTAGAGGTGCAGATCAGTGGTAGAACGCACTTGCCTAGAAGACTTGGGTTCAATGCCCAGCACTAAAAATACAAAAAAGTATTATGTGAAATAACTAGTTTATAAAAGAATAAATCTAGCCCTGACCCAAAGATCATCAAGGAAACTTAAGAATAAAATTTTTAAAAATGCTACAAAATCCCGTAATGCCTCTAAGGCCTGAATCATGACTGTTCCATGTCCCCAAAGACAAGGCTCTGAAAAGAGCCTTCAGCCATGAAGCAGGAGCTGATTTCCCTTCTTCCACTTGGCTCAAAGAAAGGCTCTTCACAGGAATGAAAAGGGCCCCACTACCTGTTATACTGGATGAACACAAGGTTCCAGATCTCGAGCACATTGGGATCATCCTGGTTGACAAGGTGTGCAGCATCTCGGCCACCAATCCGGTCATAGTGAATCTCACTGCAGGGACCACATGGGCCTGTGTCACCCATCTCCCAGAAGTTATCCTTCATGTTGCCAGGGAGGATTTTGGTGTCATCCAGCCTGCATGGAGCAGAAGAGGTCAAGCCTAGTTAGAGCCACTCATCAGGACTCTGCCCAGCCTTGCTCTTGTCACAAATGGAGATCTTGTAATTTCAACAAGGTCTCTCTGTCAGTTCCTAACATTAATTTAACTTCCGGGCCAGGCGTGGTGGCGCATGCCTGTAATCCCAGCACTCGGGAGGCTGAGGCAGAAGGATTGTTGTGAGTTCGAGACCAGCCTGAACTGCATAGTGAGACCCTGTCTCAAAAAGACAAAAAAAAAAAGAAAAAAAAAAAATTTAACTTCCATACAAATGCCACCAAAGGGAAAAACACACTTTTTTTTTAAATTTTATGTATTTGGTACAGGGTCTCAGCTATGCAGCTCAAACTTGTAGTGATACACTTCCCAGGGCTGGGATTACAGGCATGCGCTACTTACTATCCCTAGTTTTAGTGGGTGGCTCAGTAGGCCTGAAGTGGGGCCAATAGGGCATGCAGTACCAGGGATCAAACCACGATCTTTGAGCTTGCTAGGCAGGCACTTAGACTGCTGAGTTATCTCCCTGCCCCAAACATACTCCTAAGTGTTATTACATTGTAATATATATGTATGCTATGATCATGACTCAATAAAAATACACAAAAAAGCCAGTGTAGTAACACATGACTGTAGTCCCAGCTATCTGAGAAGCTGAGGTAGAACTGCACATTAGAGACCAGTTTGGGCAATTTACCAAAACCATGTCACAAATGCAATCAGCTGAAGATATAGGTTAGTACTCCCTGAGCTAAATCTCTGCTACTGAAGAAACAAAACAAAATACTATATAAGCAGAAATTAAGCAAATGTTTTCTCTATACATATCCTTCATTTTTAAAAATGACTGCCAGGCTTAGATGTAGTGCATTTCTACCGAAACCCAACCTGAAATTTAACTGTCAGCCAGGCAAAGAGGCATACACATGTAATCCCATCACTGTGGGAAACTAAGGCAGGAAAATAGCAAGTGTGAGCCTGGCAATTTAATGAGACTGTTTCAAAATTAAAAAGGGCTGGCTGGTAATGGTGGCACATGCCTGTAACCTCAGCACTTGGGAAGCTGAGGCAGGAAGACTGCCAGGAGTTCAAGGCCAGTGTGGGCTGTGCAAGTAAGTGCAAAGCCAGCCTGTATTACACAGTGAAATCCTACCTCAATAATAAAATAAAAGCAGAGCAGAGCAAAGCAATGAATATACAAAAAGATGATTATTCCCAGGACTGAGGGTATAGTGGAGTAGAAGAGCACATGCCTGCATGGGTGAGGTCCTGCATTTGATGCTGAGTACCCTCAAATAAAACATTTTAAAAGATAATTATTTCTAGTCACTCTCAATTACCCCTCAAAATGCATACCACAAAATGAGAAATGGCAGTGGTAGAGCACACTTGCCTAGAAGACTCCACGAGTGGCATTTTATTTTATTTTATTTTACTACCACTAGCTCAGGCATCACTTTCTTCCTATATACTCTAAGCAAGTTTTTTGCATTCTTACCCCAAATTTTGCCAGATCTGTTTACATTCCAGATCAGGTTCTAAGCCAGCTGCTTCATCCCCTCCAAAGTAAGTAACATAGAGTCTGTCAATTGGAATGCCAAACTCCTGAGTGAGAAGTTCCAGAGCCATCTTACATGCTAATTCCTAAAAAAAAAAAAAAAAAAGATACACAATATGGCCAGACCAAAATCAATTTAGTATATCAGAATACAGCACATCAGGCAGGCCCAGTAGTCTATGTCTGTAATCTCAGCTAATCCAGAGGTAGCTAAGGTAGGAGGACTTCAAGTTCCAAGCTGGGCAACTTAGCAAAACTAAGCAAGATTTTATTTCAGAAAATAAAAGATGAGGTATAGCTCAGTGGTATAAGACCACTTGTTTATTCCCCATTACTAGGGAAGAAAGAGGGAAGGAAGGGAGAAAGGAGAGAGGGGAAAGAGAGGAAGGAAAGGAAGATCAGATTCTGGGAACACAGATTCAAAATAGTATCTTCACTATAAATGCAACCAAATTCAGGATCAATTTACACAAGAAACCTAAATTGGTGAAATTAGCAAACTAAATACTATGAGTATGGTGGCACATGGCTGCATAATCAGGTACTAGGGAGGCTGATACAGGAGGATGGCAAGTTTGAAACCAGGCTACGCAATTTAGTGATACTTATCTCAAAATAATAAAAGAACTGAGGATACAGTACTGAGATCCAATCCCCAGTCACACACACACTCACACACACACACACACACTCACACACACAAATTATCAATGCTACTTCTTTGTGGAAGCTGTGGAATTCATAATTGTCCTTCATTCTTCTATCTTCTAGATCATATATTTCAAAATAAGTAAACTTAGAACTTAGTTCTCTTAACAAAAATGATCCACTCACTCAAAACTCCCAACAGATCTCCTGTGCTGAGCTCACCTTGAAGTAATCTCCAAAAGACCAGGAGCCCAGCATCTCAAAGAAGGTGTGGTGATAAACATCTTTGCCCACGTCATCCAGGTCATTGTGCTTTCCCCCAGCCCGGATGCACTTCTGCGTATTGGCAGCTCTACTTAGCTTTGCCAAAGGGTGAGATGGGTCAATTGTGTTCAGGAAGATGGGTTTGAACTAAAAAGTAAGATAGGGATGCGTGAGGGGAGAGCGGCAGGTTGTGTCATGTGACCATGAGCTAGCCTAAGAGTGTACACACAAGCTGGGCTTCAGATCTAGTGCGCCTAGAATGGATTTATTTTATTTATTTATTTAATTAATTTTTTTTTTGGCAGAACTGGGGATTGAACTCAGGCCCTTGTGCTTGCCAGGGAAGTGCTTATTCCACTGAACCATCTCCCTGTCCCCTCACCTAGAATAGATTTAGAAGCAAGTGGCCCAAATGGAGTGAAAGCAAAACCAGTATCTTTGAAGTAGCTTCTTCGTGGGCCTCACTCCTCTAAGGGCTCTCTCACCCTTAAGGGTGAGGAAACTACCTATGCAGGGGGAGCCCTCGCAGATCTCAGCAGCCAAAGGCTGATGTGTGAAACCTGTGCTCCTTCACAAATCTCCAATGTCCCAGGCCTACAGCATCCTTCTGGAAGAACACATTTTTTTTTAAGTGCATTTGGTATAGGGTCTACAGGGTCTCACTACATAGATCAGATTCAGTGATTTTCTTATTTTCAGCCTCCCAAGAGCTAGGATTACAGGTGCATGCCACCAGGCCCAGTCTCAATCGCCATCTCAGTGTGCCCTGGGGAAGGACTGGCACAGCACACCGGGAATCAAACCCTGGCTGCTGCACTCTGCCTAAGCAGGCACTTTAGTCCACTGAACTATCTGGCCAGCCCTTGGAAGAATACATTTTAAAAACTGATATGCTCACTTGTAAGTAAAGGTGAGGAGGAGAAAAAAAAAATTGAGACCCACCCAGGCAGTAAAATTAGCATAAGTTGATGAATAAATTAGATAGGTTCAGAGACCCTATTTTCTTCCTCTGAGGATTTATCAAGTCATACTTTGATACATTATTGTTTGAGGTTTTTTGGTTTGTATTGTAGGGGAATATTTTCTGAAAATTAAAAGTTATGGGCATGGGCTAGGAAGACAGCTCAGTGGCACAGCATCTGCCTGGCAAGTGCAAAGTTCTGAGTTCAATTTCTGGTACCAAATAAAACTAAAATAAAAATTATACTCCTTGTCACACTAGCTCAATAATCAAACCTGGATAGCAAAGACAAAATACTTTCATCACTGCAGAAAGGTTTATTAGACAGTCATGTGCAAAATCATAAACTGAAAAACGAACCTTCTCATTTATCTTTTTTATGTCTAGTACCTTCTACAGTACCTAAAAAACAGCAAATGCCTAATAAAACACCATTTTTAATAGCTTAAAAAAGTAAAAATGCTATCTCTGATTCAGAGGCAATACAGTACACAAGCATTATCTACAGGTGAAGTTACTGTTATTAAACACTGAAAATGGAACCTGTGGCTCCTATAGCATAGCTCATATGAAAAAAGATAAAATTTGTGTACAGGTATGCCTGAGTTCACCAGAACCTTTCCAGTGTATCAGAAAACCCACCTCCTTGAAACAGTCTATCTAAAATTACTGCCTGGGGGCCGGGGAGATGGCTCAGTAGAATAAGCACTTGCCTGGCAAGCGCAACAGCCTGAGTTCAATCCCTGGTTCCGCAAAAATAAAATAAAATTACTGCCTGTATCTCTAGATGTTGGCAGAGGGCTCCTATATAATTGAAAACATTTTTCATGATTTTATAGTGAATGCTATACAAGGTAGAAAATGTTGCTGTTAAGTTGGATGTGGTGGTACACACCTGTAACGCTGCAACTCAGCAGGATGAGGCAGGAGCATTCTTTTTTGATACCAGGAATGAACTCAGGACCTCATGCTTGCCAGGCAAGCACTGTGATGCTGAGCTACATCCCTGGCCTGACAGGAGCATTCTAAGTTTGACAATTTGAGTAACTTAGCAAGATCCTGTCTCAAAATAAAGAAGGGCTGGTGATGTACCTCAGTGGAAGCACAAGGCCTTGGTATGGATGCCCCACAGAGAGGGGAGTTACGAGTACTTCCTGAGTTCTAAATACTGTGGCAAAATTCTGTATGTATTACCCCATCTACTTACTGAAATGAACAAGCAGACATCATTATCTGATATTTCATAGATATAGAAATGGGCTCACAAGCCGGGTGTGGTGGCACATGCCTGTAATCCTAGCACTTGGGAGGCTGAGGCAGGAAGATTGCTGTAAATTCGAGACCAGCCTGAGCTAAAGTGAGCTTAAGGCCAGTCTGAACTGCATAGTGAGACCCTGTCTCAAAAAGACAAAAAAAAAAAAAAAAAAAAAAAAAGGAAATGGGCTCACAATGTAGAGTTCTGCAATACTGCAATATCACACAAGTAACAGAACCACCATTCTGGCTGATGATGGTAGGTACAGTACTTTTACCACTGCTCTGCTATCTTCTTTATGGACAAACATCCAAGAGGAAAAGAGCAACTTCTTACCTGGTTCATGCCTGCGTTGGCAAAGAGCAAAGTAGGATCATCCAATGGAATGGTAGCAGATGAGTGAACGTAGGTATGCTCATTTCTTTTGAAGAAATCTATGAATCTTTCCCGGATTTCACTTGCTGTTAGAGTTGAGTTCATCTTGAAAGTCACCCCTGAGAACTAACCAAAAAATAAAGGAGTATAAGAGAAACTGAAACTCAAAGGTAGGCATTACATAAGACCGGGGCTTCTCAAGCCAAGTCTAAGTAGACACAAATAAGCTGTTAGATCTTCAATCCTCTGTTGTAATGTCCAGGGCAAAAACAATCAAACGAAACTTGCTGCATCTGCAAATCACAGCCCCAACTCTTCCTTCCCATGCCAACTTCAAAAGGCTCAATGAACTAACACAGGCAGAGGAGGTGGTTTATTCCTGTATTCATTCATACAAAAAAAATATGCTCTAGGCATCAACTACCAGGAGTTACACAAGAGAGCTAAAAACCATTAAATCTTTATAGTTCAACTGACAAGGGAGGAGAAGCCCAGGGGACCTGGATTTCAATCCCAGTTCCAAATCCTGGAGAAGAATCACTTCCTTCAATACAAGGATTGGCTGGGTATGGTAGCACGCAGTATAGGCAAAGAGGGGGTAGGCTAAGGCAGGAGGATCATTAAGGCCATCCTGGGTTACACAGTGAGTTCAAGGCTAGCCTAAACTCATAGTGAGAACTTATCTCAAAAGTAAGTAAATAAACATTTTAACAAAGGAGAGGTCCACACCAGATGACTTCTAAAGATCCTTCTAGGTCTATGTTATGCAAAGTTCCATATCCCCAAAGCTGGGGTCCCTAGGGTTGGTTCACATCTTAGTGAGGCTGCCGTGAATGGCTCACCCAAGTGGGACCAAGTGTATAAGGGGCAGTCTTCAAATAGCAGGAGTCCACCTACCCCTATAAAGTCTAGAGCCCTAGCCCCAAATGCAGTTCAAGCTGGCCTTAAGAGCACTGTGCAGGGGCTGGGAAGATGGCTCAGTAGAATAAGCACTTCTCTGGCAAGTGCAAGGGCCTGAATTCAATTCCTAGTTCCTCAAAAAAAAAAAAAAAAAAAAAAACCAAAAAAAACACTTTATAGCTCAAACTCTCATTGATCCTCCTGCCTCAGCCTCCCAAGTGCTCTGATTACAAGCATGTACTTCTACTCTCGGCTCTAATTTCTCAATTATTTATTTATTTGGTACAAGGTCTCGATACACAGCTCGGACTCACAGTGATCCTCCTCTCTCACCCTCCCCAGAGCTGGGATTATAGGGTGTGTGCCCGGTTTCAGCGGCCGGCACAGCATGTGGTACCAGAGATCGATCGCGGGTACCTTGAGCTTGCCAGGCAGCCGCTTAGACCACCAAGCTGTCTCTCAAGTCCCTAATTTCTCAATTTTGACTTATCTATTCTTAAATTTATTTAAGTAAACCTTTATTTCTTCAGAATAATTGGGGCCGGGGAGATGGCTCAGTAGAATAAGCGCTTCCCTGGCAAGCTCAAGAGCCTGAGGCTGATCCCTGGTTCCACTAAAAAAAAACTAAGTTAATTAAAAAAAGATTTCCCTTCCTTTTTACTGTCCCTTTGTCCCAAGTGTCTCCTCGAGGGCTGCACAGCACTTTACGTCTGTGCAGTGCACACCTCCCTCTCAGGCTCAGTTCCACAGCAGTGACCTGGATTCATGCCAGTGCAGCTTACCCGTAACGTCTGTTTTTTGTGTGTCTACGACTGCCAAATACGCATGTCATGATTAGATATTCTGGTCTTTTATGGGAAGAGCAAGTTTTACATTAACTAGCATACTTCAAAGCAGATGGCAATGCGGCCTATCTGAGAGTAATAGCTGAACGCCACTGGGCCGGTGTGAACCACTCCCGTTAATTCTGTAAGAATGGAGGTTCCCGGCGGCACTCCACCCACCTGGCCTGCCTCTCTCTCTCCTCCCCATCTGAATCCTAGAGGATTAAAACCGTCCCCTAGAAGACCTCAACTCCCAGTGAGTCCTTGGCCGCAGCCACGCTCCTCCCAAGCTCCACCGGTGCACACCAGGCCACTTCACCTCGGGTGCTCCCGGGACTGCCATAATCCACTCCCGGACCCAAGCCCGCCTTGCCAAGGCCACGCGGGGACTGGCACCGGAACCTGCTGTAGCTGCTGTGCTTACCCCAAGTCCCAGCCGCTCTCACGGATCAGCAGGAGTCTCAAAAATAGTGTGCTTCCTGGGCAACCTCGGTCCCAAACTCCTCCTTTAGTACCCACTACCAGGCGCCCGCAGTTACCTGTTCGCGCAGACGCGGAGACGTAAACTGAACCCGCCCTGCCGGCTGGTACCCGTATAGCGGAATCCAATCAGAAAGCGCCAAATGAAAGTGCCCCACTACTCCCGCCCCATACAAGACATATATGGTCAAGAAAGATGCCAATCAAAGTAAGCAGCAATGAATTTACTAGTTGTTTTCTGAGAAGGCAGCTTCTAATTTGGCTGATGCAATGGCTGAGAAAGATGATTCGTTGTGTGTCTGGTGACCAGGTTGGATGGTAGTTTGTACAGACTGAAATCTTTTTCAGGACGACAAATTCTTTTAATGAATATATCAATGACAAATTTGTTTTTAAATGAATAAATTGCTGAAAAGTCACGTAAAATCATGTTTTTGTAATTACTAAGAAAATTAAGACTATTCCCACTGCAGATAAGCTACATGCAAAATGATGGAAGATTGAGAGAATAATGACTCTTATAGTAGCCATTGTGTGCCACAGTTTCTTCATTTTGAAGTTACCCTGTTAAAATCCACCGGGCTCATCAGATGTGTGCTCTTTCTTTCTTGGTACTGGGGATTGAATTCAGGGCCTATGTGCATGCTAGGCAAGCACTCTACTATTAAGTTACATCCTGACCGAACCATTTCAGCATTCCCATCAGGGATATTTTCAGGTAGGTGTTTTTCATCATTTGATATGACTAAAATCACTTCAGCCCCAATAGCTCGAACAGAGATCAGTTTTTCCCATCTTTGGGCTTAACTTGGGCCTTAGAGTAATTCTGGGGCCTTGCCCCTCCAGCTCAGAACCTTTTGCAGACATTTTGGTTTCCATATGCAAAGTTTTAATAGTTCACACAGTAACTACGATGGGTTGATGTAGATAGGTCCTGGTATAGATCTCTACATTTTAGTTGCAGGATGATATGCAGACCTCAAAGATACAACCCCATACCCCAACCCGAGCCTGGTACTATGGACAGAACCCAAGGCCTTCACACTGAGCTACCTACCCATTTATGTCCCGTCCTCTTTTTTGAGCCAAGATCGCATTAAGTTGCCCATGGCTCAAATTTGTGATCCTCCTGTATGAGACTCCTAGAATGCTGGGATTATAGGTCAAATTTTCATGGATACAGTTGTTCTTGTCAGACCTTGAATTTGGTATGAGAGAAATGATATAAGACATCACCCCTCTAGTTTTATACATATACATATATATATATATATATATATATATATATATATTTTTTTTTTTTTTTTTTTTTTTTTTTTTTGTACCTGGGATCAAACTCAGGATCTTGCATTTGCTGAGCAGGCACTTATGCCACTGAGCTATATCTCCTGCCTACTTAATATTTATAATTGCGGTATTGCATCAAACATTTCACACAAGTTGTTTAATTTCACTTTTAAGATGCTAATTAGGTATGCTGGTGAAATGGAGAAAATAACTCTCAACCTGTCAACTGCTCAACTGTCAAATTCTTTTTTGTGTGTCTTTTTTTCCTTGAGTTGAGAACCAGGCCTGGTAGCCATCCTGAGAAACATACTTATTTTCCTTTCTCAGGTTGAGCAAGGGGCTTTCCTGTTTGAATAGACTGTTCTGTCAAAGTTTTTTCTCTTCATGTTGAGAAGGCCTAATTGTGAAGACCTAACTAATCCCCAGATGCTATAATCTCCCTATTGCAAGGCTCTGTGATGGACAACTGGACAGGGAAGTCCTGACTGGATGGAGTTGAGTCAAAATCTATAGTGTTCCAGTCCACTGATGGAGAGAAGCCTTTGTAATCCCACTGCTGCCAGTGGCTGTGACTTTCCTCTGGCTCCACCCTGACTCTCCCCAGCCATTTGACATGACTAGTACCTCTCACACCAGGAACACCCATTCAGGGAAGCACCGGTCAAGAAGCAGAGGCTGCCTGTTGTAGCTCAAAAATCAAATGACAACGAGACAAGTCCAAAAAAAAAAAAAAGAGAAGCGCTTTATTTTAGCTGGTACCCAGCAGCAGTCACCCTAGTCCAAGAACAAAGGGGCATGCCTCAAGTTACAGGTCAAAGTGTATTTAAGTTTGAAGACCACAAGCTGAGGTAGAGGAGGTAAAACAATACAGTTTACATTTTGTCCTTTTAAGGTAAGGTAAAGCAAGTTTCTTTGAACTCAGTTTGAATGGACATCATTAGAGTAGGGGGTTTTACAAAAGGCACTAATGGGGGTGTTACAACAGGCACTAACAGGAGGGTTTTATGACAGGCATTTCTCATTTCTCGATACTTCGTGACATTTCATGGTTTTTGCAGAAAACAGGGACAGGGGTCAATTCAGGGACAGTGTAAGAGGGAAAGGGGAGCAGCGCATACAGAACAGCAAGACAGAGAGAGCATCTTGAAATGAAGTTTACATAAATTTTATAAAATGAATTTGGTTGAGCCAGGTTGCAGCACTGTCCATTCATCATGTAAAGGGTTAACAGAATTTTGTGCCTTAACTGTGGGAAATTATTTAAAAACCCTTGTACTTCCTGTTATCTACTCTCCCTCTCAGCTCAAGGCTGTTGAACAATAAATGTTTCTTGTCGAGGCAGCAAGCTAAGACAAATTCCCTCCCTAACCATCTTCTGTAATGTGGTCAGCTTAAGATGTATTTTGTACTTATCACTAAGCTGTGAAAGACCCTTTAGTTACAGTTTGCAGCTGTGTCAAATGAATGTAGTTTTCTGTTGTTCTGTGCTAGGTAACAAACTCTCTTACCCAACTGGATGTGATTTCTGATATAAATACCCCCCTGCTACCCACATTTGGGTGCTGATCAGGCTTCTCCTGTTTGAGAAATGGCTGATGGACCTGAGCTCAGTAAATAAAAGGCTCTATTCAAATTTCTATATGGCTGACCTGGTTCCTATGTAGAGGGACCCATAACAATCTCATATGCCAACAGAGGATCCCCATTTTAAAGAACAGAGACTACCCTCCCCTCATGGAGTTTCCAGTTATAGAATCACACACTCTTCAACAAATGATGAAACATCACATAAGCTCGCCACTCAGTGATTAGGGCTGCAACCTGCCCGGGACGCATGCGCAAAGCCCCGGTCCAGCCCCCTCAGTTGATTGGCTGGCAGGAAGCCACTTCCAGGCCTCAGCCAATGACGCTTTGGCCTGCCTTACACCTGGACAGGCAGTTGATGTAGCGTAACCGCCATGCTGAGCTGCGATGGCTGGTCATTTCCGGGGCCGAACCTGGGGACAATTTCCACTCTCCCTGGCCGTGAGCCGTGTGAGTATATGTTGGGATGAAGTCAGGCCCAGTTTTTCACATTACAGCATTTTCCTTGTCCCTGCTCCAAGGAGGAGGAGAAGGAAGTAAAAATAGGTAGCATTCATTCGAGCCTTTGCCAAAAGTTACGCCTGGGCCCTGTGACCCGCCAGCGTTAAGGCTCTGTGTTTGTACCACAGGCCCGGTTCCAGGTCTGTTTAGCGGTCCCCAGACCCTGCATTCTCCATGCCCAGCGTTGGACACCAGGTTCGTTATTAGCAGGAGTCTTGCTTCGCTGATATTTTTTAGGGTCCATGTAAAAAAAGTCTGGAATCTTAGTACTTATTTTTGTTTACCTTTCTCTCTCTTTTTATTGGGGGGGAGGAATCGGGGATTGAACTCAGGCCCTTGCGCTTGCCAGGGAAGCGCTTATTCCACTGAGCCATCTCCTCAGCCCTCCTCTCTTTTTTTGAGATAGTGTCTTGCTGATTTTGAACTTGTAATCCTCCTGCCTCAGCCTCTCCCAGTCTGTAGTGGGTTTTATTTTATTCTTGCTATTTGGCAGTACTGGGGATCAAACCTAGGGCCTCTACACAGAGGGGCATTTAAGCCCCACCAGTGCCTTGTTTAAATTATCCAGGCTGGGCTTGAATTTATAATCCTATCTCAGCCTTTTGGAGCCCTCAAATTACCACCATGTGCCACCAATGCCAGGCTTGTTTGTTTTAATAGAAAAGACAATGCAAACTTTTTATAAGAAGGCTAAGTACCAATTCAGGACAGCTCTTGTATCTTCAGAGGAGGTGAATATAGAAAAGGCTTCAACTGAAGTCTTTTTTTCTTTTTTTTTTCTTGTTTGGTGCTGGGGATTCAACTAAGGATCTTGTGAGTACGAGGCAGGCACTTAAACTGTTGAGCCCCTCTCTGGCCTTTGTTTTATTTCTTAAACTTGTTGAAAGTTAAGTATTTATGCCCCCATTCTTGTTTGCCTAAAATCCAGTTTTAAATGCACACATGGGCAATAATTTCAGAAGACAGAATATACGAAACAGTAAGGAAGTTTTCTCCTGCCCTACTCTAGAACCTGTCACCGCAGAGTCATCCTCTACTATCTTTTTTATTGTTAGTATCTCTTTTTGCAGTAATAATTAAATTCATTTTGGGAATTAGTAGATGTGACTACCCCCTTGATTACTTTTTCCATTCATTTTCTTTAGTATAGCATGTGCAATACATTTGGATATTTTTTGTTTTGTTCTGTTGCACAAGTTGAACATATATATAATCCTGTAACTTGTTGTTGTTTTTGTCGGAACCAGGGACTGAACTCAGGTCCTTGCACTTGCAGGGAAGCGCTTAGTCCACTGAGACATTGCCCCAGCCCCCTAATCGCGCAACTTTTTGTTTACTTGATTTTGAGATAGTCTCCTTGTGTAGTTCAGGTTGGCCTGGGACTCACTCTGTAGCTCAGACTAACCTTGAACTCACATCAGTCTTAGCTGCCTCAGCCCTCATGAGTGCTGAAGTTACGCACCACTGTTTCTGGCCTCTCCTGTAACTTTCTTTTTGTAGTGTGATGGTTATTTATTTATTTATATCTTGTGGCCTGCCCAACCTGCCCTGGCGGTGGGGCTGGTATGTGGTGCCCGGAATAGAACAGTGGTCTTTGTGCTTTGCCTAAGCTTGCCTAAGCATGTGCTTTAGACTGCTGAGCTATCTCACCGGCCCGTCACCGGCCCGCTCCTGTTGCTTTT
>PVKA01014358.1:0-24572 GCA_004027165.1 Ctenomys sociabilis
AAAAAAAAAAAAAAAAAAAAAAAAAAAAAAAAAAAAATGAATATCTAAAATGTACCAATAAAATCTGACTGGAAAAAAAAACTACACCAAAGGGCAATTTATTTACTGATATTCACAAATTATTAAGTACAAAAAGAAATCACTGTAATAAAAACTTAAGCATCCAAAAGGAATATTGTACATATGTGCAAAAATATATTTAAGCATGCATCATTAATATATTAATGCTTATTTCATTCAACTTTCATATTACCCTGTCAGGCAGACACCATTACCATTCCCACTTTCGCAGACAGAGAAACTAGATGGAAGGTGGAATGACTTGTCCAAGGTTACACATCTAATAAGGCCAAGCAGAGTCCCCAACCTCTAGCATGTGCTCAACTTGTACATGCTCCTCCTCCACAAAGATAGCACTGCAGCACTGTCAGCTATGAGAAAGACCTGGAAAGCACACCAAGGTCCACCTTCCCCACTCCCTACTGGCTTCCTGAGAAGAAGACAGGCTGAGCAGAGGAACAAAGAAGCTGGTATATAAATGACATCTATATTAAGTTGGATTAAACTATAATTTTTGAAATGAGATTTCTCATAATGAGAAGCAGTCTGAGACTATGAACTTGTACAAGATCCAAATGAAGGGGGCTGGGCATGTACCTCAACAGCACAACACCTGCCTAGCAAATATGAGGTCATGAGTTCAATTCCTGGTACTCAAAAAAAGAAACAGGGTTCTGAAAAGCCAATGTAAGCAACGAGTAAAGCTGTTTCTCACTGTACCCTACAAACCCTAATGAAATAGTTCTATCCACTCCAGAAACCTAGTAAAAGTATCAAGATTTCTGATCACGAATTTAAACTCATATGGGTGAGTTTTACGGAAAAGAAAAAGCAAATAATGTCTGGATGAAGCAATAGGGAACAAAAGGAATATCTATTCTGTCTTCTAATACAGACAAAGAGAAATCAGTCTTCATCCAAGAAAAGGACTACACAGCCTAGAGTTTGTGATAAGGAGTGATGGGATGAAGGACAATAAAAGTAAAGTGCAGGGCTGGCAAGATAGCTCAGCAGACAAAGTGCCTGCTTTGGCAAGCGCAGGAACCAGGGTTTGATCCCCAGCATCACACACCACACTGGCCCCACACCCTGAGCTGGCAAATGAGTGGTGGTGTGCACCTGCAATCGCAGCACTAGGGAAGCTGAAAACAGAAAGACTGCTACAAGTCCAATCTGTGCAGTGACACCCTGTACACCCTGTACTAAATACATTAAAAAAAAAAAAAAAAGAAGAAAGAAAAGAAATAGATGCACGTGGGTGAAAAATAAATCAAATGTTTAACACCAAAGAGTTTTAGAGTGCTCTATTTCTAGTGATGAAAAGGATTGGCGTCCAGTTGGTGATTGGCGTAGCATCTAGCTAAAAATGAAAAACAAAAACATGGCCACATGAGACAACAAGGTCAAGAAATAGATACATCAAAATTCTAGATGGTTCATCCACATATGTAAGTCAGTAACAGTGCCAACAGAAGGGCTTAAGAGCTCCAACTGTCAATAAATAAAAGGACAACTGCAATACCTCACAGAGCTGAAATGGAGAAGATGAGAGTAAGAAGTGGTAGTAAAGATGAGGCATCTGAGAAGGCTGACCTGCTTAGGCAGAGCAAGGACCACGGTTCCATCCCCTGGCACCACATGCCAGCCCTGCCCGTGGGGTGCACTGAGACAAGGACTGAGGTTAGGCATGGTGGCACAAGCCTGTAATCCCAGTACTTGGGAGGCTTAAAACAGGAGGATCATTACAAATCCAATCTGTATAGTAAGACATTGTAGACCCTATATTAAATACATTTGAAAAAAAAAAAAAAAAAAGATGAGACATCTGGGAGTAAAGCCAACTGATATTTCAGTACATAGGCTATAAATAAGAAAAGGTGGCCAGACCACCAAAGGTGGTAGGAGACTGCCCAGTATCAAATAAGTAGGTGAACATTCACAACAAGTTGATAATACAGAGAAGACCTCTGACTATAAAGGAAGAGTTCTAGAAAGTATGAAGACAGATACAGTGGTAGCAGAGAAGACCTAGATCAAAATTTGGCAATGTACTGAATGGTGAGGGCATGAAAATCTTAAAGATAACATAACCAGGAAACAGAACCCTGCAGCAACAGAGGTAAAGACAGGGCCTTGAAGACTGAATTGATGATCAGTACAAGTGCTTTAGCAGAAAACAGACAAGAAGTCCCAGTAAGGCATGGGGGCACATACCTGTAATCCTAGCATTCAGAAGGCTGAGGCAGGAGGATCAAGAGTTCAAGGCCAACCTGAGCTACACAGTGAGTTCAAGGCTGGCCTGGACTATACAGTGAGACCTTGCCTCAAAAAAAGCTTCCTTAAGTTTCTAAGCAAGCAATTGCTTAGTCCGCTGAGCTATTTCTTTACTAAACAGTAACTTCTTATAGCTTCATTTAGTGTTACAGTGGTGGTAAGCAAATACACAGGGAATGCTAAAAACTTCACTCCAAACTGTCAACCAAGATTATCTTCAGAGCAGGACTTGGAATTCACAAGAAAGGGGTAGGATGGCAAGTGAAAAGAATTTTCACTTCTTTCATAAGAAAATACTACTTTTGCAATATTTTAAAAATGAAGTATTTATAATTAAGTTGTGCTTTCTAGCTAAAAACTAATATTTTAATCATCCTGAGATTAAAGACAAAGCAAATGAAATATCCTGATGTAGCTACTGTAAAAAGGATCCCATATGTTAAGTACACAATATGTGGGTTAAAGGGCTTTCTCTTCTAACATAAAAACTAAATAACTATGGCATTATAAACACATGCCAAAAAAAATATATCAAAAACTCCACTGGCTTTTGAAAGAAAGGCAGACAAGTCAAGTAACAAACTCAACTGCAAATCTCCTACCATAACAATGTAACAAAGGGCCAGGGAGATGGCTCAGTGGAATAAATGCTTCCATGGCAAGCATAAGGGCCTAAATTCAATCCCCAGTTTCACCAAAAAAAAAAAAAAAAAAAACAATGTAACAGTTACATACTGAACTATTATTTCCCCATTTCAGAATCTAAAAATCTTGACTCTGGGCACAAGAGGGAGCAATTTAGCCTTGAATGAAGCCTGTATTTACAGTTCACTCAAAAATATACCCAGAAAAACTGAGCTTATTCAAGTAAAACAAATCCAATCCCACTTCCACCTACTTTTAATGTAGTAACAAATAATAATCTAGGGCCAGCGAGACAGCTCAGCACCTGCTTAGGCAAGTGCAGGGACCAAGGTTCTATCCTCAGCACTACATGCTGTGCCAGCTGAGCCAGTAACAAGGGTTCAGGTGTGGTGGCGGACGCCTATAATACCAGCGCAGAGGATGCTAAAAACAGGTGGATCACTATAAGTCTGAACTACATAGTAAGACCCTGTACCAAATACATAAATTAAAACTTATATGTTTTACATATAATATATATGTACTTTTGTTTTTTAATATATATGTTTAAAAACCCCAGCAAATCAGGGCTGGGGTGATAGCTCAGGGGAATAAGTGCTTGCCCGGCAAGCAAAAGGTCCTGAGTTTGATCCCTGTTACCACCAAAGAAAAAACCCTCAGCAAATAAATAAGTAGTATAAATGGTTTTAAAATATGTCAACTGGGCTGGGGAGATGAACTCAGTGGCTGAGTTCAATCCCCAGTTCTGCCAAAAAAAAAAAAAAAAAAAAAAAAAAAAAAAAAAAAAAAAAAAAAAAAAAAATATATATATATATATATATATATATATATATATGTCAACAATTTATCTACAAAAAGGGTGAAACTTTCAGAAAGAAATCATGTTATTTTAAATGTATAGACAAAATAATTAAAAACCTAGTATATCTATAATTTCTATAGGAATCACAGTTTTAATCAAGTTTATAACACATTATTTGCATTTATAAAACTGTTTGTACCATAAATTAATGCCAAAAACCCAATGATCCTACACTTCAGAATGGAAGTGAACTTAGTCGAGGCCTGCCTGGAGGCAGTAGGATAAAATTGGACAACCTTCAAAATCTTCCTCAACGTTCTCCATTGTTCAGATAGAAGGGAATCAGCTTCCCTCCAGTAATAGTAAGGATCCTCTGATAACTTTGTGAACTTAATTGTCTTAGCTAACCATTTTGACAGGCAAAGTAGAAAATAAATTCCAAATTTAATCATGCCCATCATAAGCAGAGTAATAACAGGCCCAAAAGGCACTGACGTTATCTTTATGGCAAAAGAGACTTTGTGAGTTTGACCAGATTTTAAAATTAAGTGAGCCCAAAGTAATCACAAGGTTCCCTCTAAGAGAGAAGTAAGGAGCGAACGAATGGAAGGAAGTGTGGGTGACTGTCGAGACTTCACCACCAAGCTGGGAACCGGGGAGATGGCCAAAACCGACTCCAAGACCATGCAGGACCTCACTTCGGTGGTGCAGACCCTCTTGCAGCAGATGCAAGATAAATTTCAGACAATGTCTGACCAGATCATTGGAAGAATCGATGATATGAGTAGTCGCATTGACAATCTGGAGAAGAACATTGCAGACCTCATGACGCAGGCTGGGGTGGAGGAACTGAAAGGTGAAAACAAGATACCTGCCACTCAAAAAAGTTGAAGGCTGCTGATATATTGCACTGAAGTCTGGAACACCATTTTTCCAAGCCAAGAGAAGACCAAATGGCTTTTTGCACCCAATCACTACGTGTAGACAGGTTTTATATTGTAAAACGTGCATTATTACCACATCCTGTAGAGTTAGTTTATAGAGTGATTTTCACCCCAGTTTCTCAAACATGGTATCTTCCTGTCTTGGAACTTGGTTGGTTGTGCTCATTATTAAACACTAAAACTTTGGCAGTTCCCATATAAGAAAAAAAAAAAAAAACAGAGAGAAGTAAAAGGTCAGAAGCCAGAAAAGGAAATGTGACACAGAAGCAAAGACCAGAGACAAGGGGAGAGGGATTCCATACACAGCCAGGTTTGAGAAGGGGCCAGGAGTCAAGGAATGCAAGCCTCTTCAGAAAGACACAATTCAAGGAAAAGAATTCTCCTGAGAGCTTCCTGAAGAAATTCAGTGCTGTTGTAACTATGATTTTAGCCAAGAAAAAACCTCCAGAACTAAAAGATAACAAATGTGTTATTTTAAGCCACTAAATTTGTGGTAATTTATTACTAGCAGCAACAGGAAACATACAACACTTGAAGAACAATATCTCCTCAGCCAGCAATGTTTAGTGGTCAACACTTATGCTCTATGTCCAGTATCACCGTCCCTGTTCAATATGGCTCTAGAAACAGCTACAGCAGTAAGGTGAGAGAAAGAAGTAACAGGGATATGGATAGGAAAGGAAAAAGTTAAATGATTATCATTATTTGCAAGTAACATGATCCTCTATATGGAAGACCCCAAAATTCCACCAAGACTCCCAGAATAACCCAATTCAGTAGTGTACCAAGATACAAAGTCAACATTCAAAAATCAATAGCACCCATATATACCAAGACTAATCTCATTAAGAAAGAAGTCCAGGAAAAAGCACCTTTCATAATAGCATAAAGAAAAGTAAAGATGGCTAGCCAGCCACAGGGGATCCAGCAGCTGCTGCAGGCCGAGAAGCAGGCCTCGTAGAAGGTGGCCGAGGCCTACAAGCGAAAGAACAGGAGACTGAAGCAGGCCAAAGAAGAAGCCCAGGCTGAGATTGAGCAGAAGCCTGCAGAAGGAGAAAGAGTTCAAGGCTAAGGAAGCTGCGGCGTTAGGATCCCATGGGAGCTGCAGCAGCGAGGTGGAGGAGACCCAGGAGAAGATGGCTGTCCTGCAGACCTACTTCCGGCAGAACAGGTAGGAGGTCCTGTACAACCTCCTGGCCTTTGTCTGCGACATCCAGCCACAAATCCATAAAAACTACCGCATAAATGGAGAGAAGAAAGGAGCACCATTCCTGGATTGGCTCTGTAGATGCTCTCATGGAATATGAAGCTTTAGCAAAGTCAATTTCTATTCTTACAAAACGCATTAAATTATTTCTTATATTGTATAATAGTTCCCTTCACTTTTGGGAGAGTAGCATATCTGGCTTCTGTGGACAAACATGTACTTTCTCCAAAGATTTCACCTTTTTGCCTCGTATTTCTTAGAAGTATAATGAGTATTTGTTGTCTGTTTCTCTATACCTTCTAGCTCAAGACACGTGTATATCAGTATTGACTTTTTCTTTCTTAGATTAGTAAGAAGAAAAAAAAAACAATTCTCTTTTTTTTTTTTTTTTTTTGTCTTTTTGAGACAGGGTCTCACTATGCAGTTCAGGCTGGCCTTAAGCTCACTTTGTAGCTCAGGCTGGTCTCAAACTCACAACAATCCTCCTGCCTCAGCCTCTCGAGTGCTGGGATTATAAGCATGCGCCACCATGCCCGGCCTAAAAAAAAAAAAATTCTTTTAAGAAAGGAAGGGGTTAAATAACTTTTTCCCTTATACTTTCTTAAAGGTCAGGGCCTTAAGCTCACTTTGTAGCTCAGGCTGGTCTCAAACTCACAACAATCCTCCTGCCTCAGCCTCTCGAGTGCTGGGATTACAAGCATGCGCCACCATGCCCGGCCTAAAAAAAAAAAAAAAAATTCTTTAAAGAAAGGAAGGGGTTAAATAACTTTTTCCCTTATACTTTCTTAAAGGTCAGGGGCTTTATCTATGAAAAAGTAGTAAATAGCCATCTGTAACTTGGGTGAAGCAGCAGCCCACCTTAAATATGTTCTGCAGAAGAATTAGAACAGTGACAGTGAATATACTTGCTTGGGCTGTGCTTGGTTTATTATAACCAAAATGACTAGATGAGTTGAGTGTGCTGGTGCACGCCTGCAATCCCCAAGCACTGGAGGCTGAGGCAGGAGGATCACTACTTCACGGTCAGCCTGGGCTACATGTAAGATCCAGGCCTACCTGGGTTACATAGAAAGCTGTCTCAAAAAATAAAGGTGTTTGCTAGATGCCTTAATAACTTGTTCCTTGGTGTGCAGATGATCATTTACAAGTGAAAGTAAAGACATTGCCACCCAAAAAAAGAAAAGTGAAATAGAGCTAGGGAGATAGCTCAGTAGAATAAGCACCTGCCTGGCAAGTGCAGGATCCTGAGTTCAATCCCCAGTACCACAAAAAAAGAAAAAGTAAAATACTTAGGAATTAATTTAAACAGGGGAATAAAATGAAAACTAGTGCTCCAAAGAAAGGAACTGAGCTAGACCAGAGAGACAGATCAGCAGTCTAAGTGTCTGCCTAGGTAAGAACAAGGACCTGGGTTCGATCCCCAGTACCACATGTGGTGCAAGCCCCACCAAGACCAGGCATAATAACACATGTCTGTAATCCCAGCACTAGGGAGACTGAAAACAGGAGGATCACTGTGAGTCCAAGTTGTGACCCTGTACCAAATACACACACACACACACACAAGTAATTGAGCTACACACTTGGGAGGCTAAAGAACCAGGATCTCCATAAGTTCAGTCGGAATTGACTTCAAAGGCAGCTTAAACTACATATGAGACCTGAAGCCAGACAGACAGACACACACAGACACATACACACACACACACACACACACACACATGGAAGAAGGGCAAAGCACATTAAACAGCACATCAAAAAATGGAAAAATTGGGGCTGGCGAGATAGCTCAATGGAAAAAGGCAAGGGCCTGAGTTCAATCCCCAGTTCCACCAAAAAAAAGGTAAAGTGTCCCCATTTCCACAACTATTATACATATTTAACACAATTCCAGTGGCATTTCTCACAGAACTAGAGAAAGCAATCCTAAAATTCATACAGAACCAGGAGAGAATTAAAATAGCGAAAACAATTCGGGACAATAAGGGCAAGGCAGGGAGCATCACAATCTCAGACTTCTAGTTATACTACAAAGCTACTGTGATAAGAACAGTACGGTACTGAGGGGGCACAGATTTGTAGAACAATGAACAGAATAGAGGATGTACAAACAATTCAGGCACACTCAGCTACATTATCTTTGACAACCTGGTCACACTCAGCTGCTTTATCTTTGACAAAGGGACCAAACATTTTCACTGGAAAAAAGTCAGCATCTTTTAACAAATGGTTCTGGAAAACTGGCTCTCCAGAGCCAAAGACTAAATCACTACACATATAAGAGTCTTACCAGGCACTAACCTAAAATCAAAATGGATCAAAGATTTGAATATTAAAACAATCTGCAGAAAGATTACTTAGGTAAAACTCTTGAAGACACAGGCAAAGATTCTCTGAACAGAATCACAATGACACAATAATACTGAGAAACAAGAATTAAAAAAGGATTAAAAAGCTAGCCCTATAAAGCTTCTGCATAAAAAAGGAAAACAACAAAAGGAAGAGACAACCTACTCTGCCACAAAGAAGGATAACGGTTGAGTTATTTGTACGAAAGTGAAGGTACCCTGAGACCACATTAAGTTAACTAAATCAGACACACAAGCCTAAATATCTCATGTTTTCTCTCCTATGAGAAACCCAATACATAAACTATTAAAAAAAGGTAATAGATCATCAAAAAGAGGCAAGAGAAAATTCAAGTACAAGCGATAAGGAATGAAAAGGGTGAAATCACCACAGACCCACTGGAAATTCAGAAGATTATCAATAGTTACTTCGAAAATCTTTACACTCACAGAATAGAAGACACAGAAGAAATGGACAGATTCCTTGAAAGGTAAAATTACCAAAACTGAGTCAAGAAGATATTACAACTCTCAATAAGCCAATAACAGCCAACGAAATACAAAACATAATAAAAAGCCTACTGACAAAGAAAAGTCCAGGTCCTGATGGATTCACAGCTGAATTCTACAAGAAATTTATAGAAGATATAATCCCCACACTCCACAAACTCTTCAATGAAATTGAAAAGGAAACAGTCCACCCAAAATCATTTCAGGAGGAAAATATAATACTGATTCCAAACCCAGGGAAAGACACAACCAAAAAGGAGAACTACAGGCCAATCTCCCTCATGAACATAGATGCAAAAATACTCAACAAAATCCTGGCAAATAGAATACAGCAAATCATCAAGAAGATCATACACCATGACCAGGTAGGATTCATCCCAGGGATACAAGGATGGTTCAATATTCAAAAATCTATAAATGTAATACACTATATTAATAGACTGAAATCTAAAAACCACATGATCATCTCAATTGATGCAGAGAAAGCTTTTGACAAAGTCCAACATTCATTCATATTCAAGGTCCTACAGAAAATTGGAATAGACGGACTCTATCTTAACTTGATAAAAGCCATCTATGACAACCCAAAAGCTCATATAATTCTAAATGGGGAAAAACTGAAATCTTTTGCTCTTAAATCAGGTACAAGACAAGGATGTCCTCTACCACCCCTCCTACTCAATATAGTCTTGGAATCCTTAGCAACAGCCATTAGAAAAGAGGGAGAAATAAAGGGAATAAGAATAGGCAAAGAAGAAGTTAAATTATCACTATTAGCAGATGACATGATACTTTACTTGGAAGACCCCAAATATTCCACCAAGAAACTACTAGAACTGATACAGAAATTCAGTAGCATAGCAGGATACAAAATCAATACTCAAAAGTCAATGGTGGCGGGGCGTGGCAGTGCATGCCTGTAATCCCAGCACTGGGGAGGCTGAGGCAGGAGGACTGTTGTGAGTTCAAGACCAGCCTGAGCTACAAAGTGAGCTGAAGGACAGCCTGAAATGCATAGTGAGACCCTGTCTCAAAAAGACATTAAAAAAAAAAAAAGTCAATGGCATTCCTCTACACAGGTAACAAGCACACTGAAAGGGAAACAATAGAAACAATACCTTTTACAATAGCACTGCGGAAAATGAAATACCTTGGGATTCACTTAACCAAGGAAGTTAAACATCTTTTCACGGAAAATTACAACACACTAAGAAAAGAGATTATAGAGGATTTCAGAAAATGGAAGGATCCAGGGAAATGGCTCAGTGGAATAAGTGGTTCCCTGGCAAGCACAAGGGGCTGAGTTCAATCCCTGGTTCCACCAAAAATAAAAAGAAAATGGAAAGATATTCCATGCTCCTGGATAGGAAGAACCAACATTGTGAAGATGGCCGTACTCCCAAAATTGCTGTACAGATTTAATGCAATCCCTATCAAACTGCTCCCAGACATAGAGAAATCATTCCTAAAATTGATTTGGAACCACAAACGACCTAGAATAGCAAAGGCAATCTTGGCCAATAATGACAAGGCAGGAGGCATCACAATTCCTGACTTGAAATTATACTACAGGGGCTGGGGAGTATATATGGCTCAGTGGAATAAGTGCTTCCCTGGCAAGTGCAAGGGCCTGAGTTCAATCCCCAGTTGTGGCAAAAAAAAAGAAATTATACTACAAAGCCACTGTGATAAAATCAACATGGTATTGGCAACAAAATAGACCTGAGGATCAATTAAATAGATTAGAAGACGCAGAGGCATCTGCAATCACACTCAGCCATCTGATCTTTGACAAAGGGGCTAAACAAGCTCACTGGAAGAAAGATAGCCTGTTTAACAAATGGTGCTGGAAAACATGGCTTTCTACATGCCAAAAACTAAAACTTGACCCAGCTCTATCACCATGCACTAAGTTAAAGTCAAAATGGATTAAAGATATAAACATTAAAACAGAAAAACTCAATCTCCTGAAAGAGAAAGTAGGAGGAACTCTTGAAGACATAGGGATAGGTAAAGAATTCATGAACAAGCATATATTTGCACGGGAAGCACTTGAAAGAATCAACAACTGGGATCAACTCTTCTTACAGAGCTTCTGCATGTCAAGAGAAATTGTCAACAGAGTGAAAAGACAACCCACAAATTCTGAAAAAATCCTAACAAGCAATCAGAGGTCTGCTGTCTAGAATATATAAAAAACTAAAATATAACAGGACCCTCAAATTTAAAGATCCAATTCAGAAATGGGCATCTGAGATGAATACATACTTCTCAGAGAATGAAATTAAAGAAGCGAATAAATATATGAAAAAATGTTCCACATCGCTGGTCATCCGTGAAATGCAAATAAAAACAACACTGAGATACCATCTCACTCCAGAAAGAATGGCTATCATAAGGAAATCAACCAACAACAAATGTTGGAGAGGTTGTGGGGAAAAGGGAACACTTCTCCACTACTGGTGGGAATGTAGACCAGTACAACCATTGTGGAGGTCCGTGTGAAGACTCCTCAAAAGAGTAGGACTAGAAATCCCATTCAAGCCGGCTAATCCCCTACTGGGAATTTTCCCAGAGGAACTGAAATAACATAGTGATATATATGTGTACCTATGTTTATAGCAGCACAATTTCTGATAGCAAAATGTCCATCACATGAGGAATGGCTGAAAAAAATGTGGTATTTCTATATAATGGAGTATTACTCAGCTACTAAGAATAAGCTTGAAGCATTTATATTGAAGTGGATGCAACTTGAACATATACTCATAAGTGAAACAAACCAGACACACATGTGTAAATATCATATAGTCTCCCTAGTATAAGAAGCAAAAAGAAACACAAATGGAAATGTACAACAACTAAAAACAATTGAGTCAGATAAGGCAAAGTGAATGGCATATGCTGCAGGATACTAATCAGCATTTCTTCTGGATGGTTAACAACCTAAGTTCACAGATCAAAATTGGAGAAATAGAAGAGCCACAAGGCCAGCCAACATTTTGGCCCTAGCCTTTCAAGGTCAGCGAAGACTCAGGACATAGGAGAACCTGTACTGCAACATCATGAAACTCAGTTGAGCTCCAAATTTTCTGAACAAGGAGATTATGGAGCCACAGAGGAAAGACATCGAAATTCTATAGTGTGCCTGGGGAGAGTCACATGGACAGAAAACTTTCTCTCAGGCTCTCACAGAGAGCAAACTGGTCAAGCATTGGCCATGACTCATCCACATGGATGACACAGACAAAGGATCTACAGAATAAGGTACAGGGCTACAAGATAAACCCTAAACCCGCGGGGCCATAATAATAAGTTGAGCTGTAAATGGCTATGGTCGACAACTTCTTCAGATAACTCACTATTATTGTACAATGCGGGACTGTGTTGGATTGTGTCGTCAAGTTGAGGCACCTAAATTAGTTGAATGACAATGGAATGCCCATCTTTGACTGGTGTAGACAAAGGAAGGGGTATAGAAAGGAAGAATCATGATGTGTGTGTATGGACAGTACAGTTGGGATAGATAACGCTGTGCTTCCACATAATTCTATGAGAGGCAAGATTTGCACTAATAGTGGGTGGACAGGATATTATGTTGGCTTCCAGTACTATGGACAACCACTAGGAAAATAACAAGGTAAAAAGTATTAATTATTGAATCTTTGATGTAATTCAGGTATAAAAAATAAGATATGTAAACAGCTATACTCTCTTAATTTACTGATAAGAGACATATGCTATAATAATATCTGTAAGTATAATATCATGTATGTACCTTCAATGATACCAAAACATGAAAAGTTTGCAATGTATCAGTTTATCAAATCCATTTATCAATCCATCTTGAAACTGTCTCATTGATATTTGTACTTCAATAAAATAAAAATTTTTTAAAAAAAGGTAATAGAAAATAGTTCTTGTAACCCAGCACAGCCAATGTATCTAAAAGTATACCTTGATTTAGTACAGTTGTTTTATGTTTGATGTCTTGGAGCCTGTTACTCTGGCTATTAATCTGTTTGTAATTAACTTCGTAAAGACTTTAAAAATAAATAAATAAATTGGAGGGAGACAACCAAAACAATAAGTAAATCAAAATAAAAACAAAACCCCACCCCTTACCTTCTAAGAGTGAATGATCTCGAACAGCTTCTGCAGCCAACACTGACTTCCCGCAGCCAGCCATGCCATAGATGCTGACCCATCCTGGCTCTCCGTTCAGTTTCAAGAGCTTCTGCTGAATTGTGCTCACCAGCTTCTTCCTAGTAACAAAAACAACTGGCCTTTGCGGTACTCCACCTTCGCACAGCACTGTCCTTACTGAAATCCAAAACAAGCCTCAATGAACAAAACCCTGAAATGGCTACTCAACACAAAGAAGAAAAAAAAAAACAGCAATTGCAAGGTAAAGTCCTATAGTCTCCAAATTTCCCAAAGCAATAAGAAAATGTGGCTAGCACATTAACTTAAAATCTTCTGACTTCTTAAGATACAGAAGACAAGAGCAAATATAAACCCTTCAAGGCCATGGAAGTCTCCATTTGTGCCTGCCTCACGCCTTATTCCTCCCTGACTCTCTGGCCACCGCATCCCTGCTAGAGATGGGAAGGGATGGAGCATGGCACAGGAACAGAAACATCACTGTGCACGGTGTCTGAACCCGGGGCTCACTTCTCAGCACCGGATTTTTTTTTTTCAACAAAGGTGAATGTAAATGGAAGAACATTTATGGAACTTCTTTCAAATACATAGATTTCTAGATATTTTTATTCTTTCCTATAGACTAAAATATACCTCTAAGTACAAGGTAAGTAGGAACTACAGACAGTCATGTTCTTTCTATAAATTAATATATAAGGGCCTGCGAGATAGCTCAGTGGATTAAGCAACTGCCTAGGCAAGTGCAGGGAGGCGGTTCAATTTCAATCCCCAGTACTGCATGCCGTGCCAGCCCCAGCCCCTACATAATGAGCCAGCCACCAAGTCTGAGCGTGGTGGCTCACGCCAGTAATCCCAGCACTGGAGAGGCTGAAGACAGGAGGATCATTAGAGTCTGAGCTGTGTAGTAAGCCCCTGTAGCAAATATAAAAAAAAAAAGGTACACATTATTTTCATAGCAGGAAATGGTTCTCTGGGCAAGAATAAAATGTGTTATGTAGATGCATGTAAGAAATATTCAGGCGACGAGGATGGCTCAGTGGAATAAGTGCTTCCCTAGCAAGTGCAAGGGCCTGACTTCAATCCCTGGTTCCACTAAAAAAAAAAAAAAAGAAATATTTAAACTGAAAACATTACTATAATTGTTCCACTTGCATTTTTCAGTGAACCTGTCATACTCTCGTCAGAATATCCCTTCTACAGTCAGACATATCAGAGCGAGGGGACAGAAGGTATCAGGATACAAACCATACGAAGTTATCCTATCAGCTGAATCTTTGCCACTGGAGGACAAAAGCACAGGCATGCCACTATGGAGAAGGGCAGCAAGATCTTTATATCCTTCATGTAGTAGAGCATTGTAGAACGATATGTAGGAATAATTATCTTTACTCAGTATCATTTTAATTAGTGTAGCTGCTCGTTGATGGTTACTGGGCTGAAACAAAATTTAATAGTTTAGTTTATATCAATAAATATGTTTGCAACACAAATTAATGAAGACCTATGCTACTCGGGAAATTTTAAGAAAAAGTACAGACCAGATATCTGAAAGGGTGTTACCTGATTTTTCACTCGTTCCTCCTCTGATATTGTTAAAACTCCATCACTAATCATGTGATCCATGATGTAGGATGTTTTGATGTCCTTTTCCAGAGCTTCTCTATGTTGAAGCAAGCAATTTCGAGCTTTTGCATCCATCTTCTCTCAGAGTTTCTTCTCTCTGTGCTGTCAATCATGAGCTACAGGCAAACATCAAAATATCTGTCAGGAAAATAAACATGAAAAGATGTGTAAGCCAGGCAGGGTGGCACACACCTATAAACCCCAAACTCTGGGAGACTGGGGAGGGGAATAAATGTTTGAGACCAGTCTGGGCAATGTAGCAACTTAGTGAGCCCTGTTTCAAAATAAAAAAATGAACATGGGATACAACAGTATGAATGCCCTGGATTCAGTCCTCAGTACCCCAAAATAAATAAATAGAATAAGGAGCCTCATTGATAGTTAAGAATTATAAAGAAAACCTGACTTTTTTATTTTTATTTTTATTTATTTATTTATTTTTCCTAAGGCTTTTTAAAATGGGTAAAGGTAGGGCTGGCAAGATAGCAGACTAAGTGCCTGCTTAGGCAAGTGCAGGGACTGAGGTTCAATCCCTGGTACCACAAGCTGAGCCAGCCCCACCTCTGGGACACACTGAACCTGCTACTCAGACCGGGCATGGTGATGAACCAACAATGAGGAATTTTGAAAACAGGGAGATCACTAGAGTGCTGGCTGTTCTGAGCTGTAAGCTGCATAATGAAACAATGTACCAAATAGATTTAAAAAATAAAAAAAGTAAAATGAACAAAGCTCAGCCAAGGATAGTGGTATATACCGCTAATCCCAGCACTTTCCAGGCTGTGAATAGGAGGATCCTGGGCTACACACTGAATTCAAGGTCAACCTGAACTAAAGTGGAACTCTGAAGGAAACCAAGCTTGAGCAAATTCTCCTCAACTCCCCTCCTAAAAGGATGTACCTCTGGGCATCATCCTGGTCCCACCAGGATGTTTGCCTTCAAGGCTGATCTCTACACTGTTCCTGGTAAGAATAAATATTATGGTAACAAAGAAAGAGTCCTGTAACTGCTTGAAGCCCAGGTTTATGGCATCCTACAGTATCTACAAGGTTCAAAGGGTTCAAAGTTACCAAACTGTCACTGTGTGAACAACTGCCTTTGCCTTTTCACTCCACTAAATAGCCATAAACACATGCGTACATACACATATACACACACACACACACACACACACACACACACACACTGCCACATGTACAAAACCTACAACTTTTCCTTTGTTCTTATTCACTCTTTTAGACAGAAGTCCAACTGAGTCAGGAGTACCTAATTAAATCCTCCTGTTTCCCAGTGGTTGGTCTCATCTCTACACCAGGGGGCCAGGGAGATGGCTCAGTAGAATAAGCGCTTCCCTCGCAAGCTTAAGGGTTTGAGTTCAATCCCCAGTTCCACAAAAAAAAAAAAAATTCTACAATAGAACTACATAGTGAGACTCTGTCTCAAAAAATAAATAAATAAATAAAATAAAGGAACGATTCTCTATAGCCCAGAAATCCCACTTTTAAAACATCTACAAGAAGATAGTTATGTATGCAAAAAAATCCCAGAAAGAATAGTGTAAAGGTGAGAAAATATTATTAAAAATATTAACACAACCTAAATGTCTATCATTCTGAAATGGAATTTTTAAACACCTGAGTACATATACAGAATAGAATGTTATTTAGGCATTTAAAATAAAAGATGTGACCTTCAAAGCACAATGCTAATTGAAAAGTAGAAACATGACCCCACATAACCAAAAATGTGTTGATATCACACAAATGTATGATATTTTTAAGTCTTTCATTACGATGTTTAGATTATTACATAGCAAGATTTAAAATTTTTTCTTATTCCTTTCTCATTCATATACTTTTATATAGTGTCTTAATTTTTTTCAGTATACATCATTTTACAACAAAAACATTCCTGGGGCTGGGGAGATCGCTCGGTGGTCTATGCACCTGCCTGGCAAGAGCAAGGACCCAGGTTTGATTCCTGATACCAGGTATGGTGGAGCATGCCTGTAATTCCTGTAATCCCAGTGCTAAGGAAGCTGAGACAGTAAGATCACTATGAGTCCAAGCTGCACAGGGAGGCCCTGTAACAAATAAATAATTAAATAAAAAAGCAATAAAAACATTCATTTTTAAATTAAGATCTCATAAACTAATGACCATACTTAAGCCCAAATGTTTAGAAACATCTTGTTCTCTTTATCCAACATAATGACTAATCAAAGTATTGCTGGAATTAGTAGTTCTCATTCAAAGTGGGTGTCAGCTCTTGAATTGTATTAGTCAACTTCTCATAGAGCAATAGGAAATACCCTCTGAGGTAACTTGTTGGATTAACAGGTCACCTGGTATGTTCGTTGTTGTTGTTGTTATTTCCTTCTTCTTTGTATTTTGTTGTTTTGGCAGAACCAGAAATTGGACTTAGGCCCTTGAGCCATCTCCCTAGCCCCCTTTCCTTGTTTGAGGCAAATTCTACATAGTCTAGGCTGGCCTTGAACTTGGTAAATTGCAGAGGCTGTCTTTGAACTGTGGGTCCTCCTAACTCAGCCTCCTGAGGGGTAGGATTACAGATCTGCACCACCATGTTCAAAGAATAATATTCTTTACAGCAAAATACTTTGCTCTCTACTAACTTTGTTTTAAATATAGTTCCTGAAAGAATTTACAAACTAGTAGATGAAAAAGAGAACAATAATTAGAATGTGAACATCTATAACTGCAAAACCAGAGATAAGCAAGAGTAATTTTAGAGGCTCAGAAGGGGGCAATAATCAAGCTTGGAAAATGAAAGTATTTTTGAAAAGTCACCATATGTGGCACTTTCAAAAACAGGGAAGTAGTTTTCCTATGCTTGTCGAGGTTCACACAATGCCCAGCACTGGCGTGAAACTGATTTAAAAAAAAAAAAAAAAAAAAAAAAAAAAAATGTAGTATAGATCTAGATTGTCACATTTTTAAAATGTTAGGACATTTCTCAACTTATAATAAGACTATTAGACTTGATAAAACAAAAATGAACTTCTTTAGGTTATGCCCAGCAGCTAAGCAAATAGATACTGGCAACCTGAAACTAAATTCCATTTAACTAGCCCAATAAAACAAATATGCAAATCTTAAACACGTTTAAAATTTTTGCACATACTGAAAAAGTGATGGACAGATTCTCAAAACATCCCACCCTCTATAAACACATCAAGATGCAAAGCCTCCCCTCCCCTTCCAAAAGGAAAACCAAAATTCTTCATAGATGGAAAATACAAAGAATAACTTCATGCAAGACAAATGCAATAGTCCACTACTTCCTCTCAGATGAGTTCCCTTCCTGGTACTCCGACAGGGAAGTTATCAAGCACCCCAAAGCTCCGAACCCTCCGTCCCTGGCAACCTGTTCCCGGACCTTGGGGACAAAGGCGGGAGTCACTCACCCAGTCCTGGCGCCGGGGTCTCGCAGGAAGCGCTACGGGACGGGCGAGGGCGCCGGAGGTGATGCACCGGGCGCTCAGACAGGGAGTGGGGGGCTGCCGCGCCCCGGCGGGTCCGGAATCTCGGGTGCCTCCCTCAGCACCCCGGGAGCCCCGCGGGGGGCAGGGCCGTCACCCGGTGGCCGGACCCCGCCCCCAGGACACAAAAGGCTCGATAGCCCTCCGGGCTGCCGCACCTCCGCGGCGGGAACTGAGCCCCGAAGGGAACCCCGCGTCCCGCGCCACCGCGGCCAGTCAGATCCTCCGCGTTTGCCGCGTCCCTGGGCCTCACTCTGGAGACTCCCTCAGGGCTCGGCCCGAGACGGAAGCATTCACGTCCCGACCTATCACGGGCCGCCCAGCCCAGACAGCGCGCGTCAGTACTTGGAAATACACACGCGCCGGCCCCGGAGGGCGGCCCGAGCGTACCCCAGCCCTTCCTCGGTGCCCGCGCACGCAAGCACGAAGCGCGGCGCCCGCTCGGCGGTGGGGGCGTGGTCACACCAAGGGGCACGCGCGTTCCTGAGAGCGACGGGGTTAGCGCTCTCGACGCGACGTGTGTGGCCCCGCCCAGCGCCCCGTCGTCCAGGCAACCTGCGCGCGCCCGCGAGCTCAGAAGGAAGGAGGTGGGGTCGCTATCCCTCAGCCCTAGAGGAATCCCGAGGCTGGGAGATTTGGTAGAGAGGTGGCAAGAATGGCCGGGAGAGGAAAGGGGCTGGTTTCAGGGCGGGGCCGAGTCTGTGAGGAGGCGAGGCCTCCCAGAGACGCTCCAGTGGCCACGTCCCGCGAATCCCTAAAGTAGCGGTCCGGGGCCTCCAGACATGGCTGAGGTGAAGAACCGTAAGAAACCGGGGCCCAAGGCAATCCCTGCGGAGCCCGGGAAGCCGAGCGAGGCCAGAAAGAGCCCTGCGGCCCAGGTCGGCGCGCGCGGGGCCTGGGCGGACCCCCGCACCGGGCTGAGCTTGCTGTCGCTGGGGATGTGTCTGGGCCTGGCCTGGTAAGTGACGCGCGGCCCTGGGCTGGGCATCGCCCGGCCTCCTGCACGGACTGCGGCTGCAGCCTCTGCCTCAGTCATCCTTCCCTTTCTTTCTGGCGATCATTTATTGAAATCATTGATTCTTCGCATACACACTGCTAAAGTAGAGCCTGAAGTTTGAGAATTAGTTAGCTGTTTCTTAAATGGCACATTTAGCCACTCTTATTTTATCTTTTAAGACAAGGTCTCACTTAATTGCACAGGTTGAACTTGAATGTGGGATCTTCCTGAGTCAGCCTCCTAGTGTTCTGGGATTTTAAGAACACGCCCAAGTATCCGCCAGGTTTTATTAAGCACTTAATGCACTCGGATGTTTTCACTGTGTTATAAACCGTTACTTCTTGTCCACTTTGCCCTATCAAGGGCAAACTTGTTGAACTCCACCCAAAAAGGCCTGACGGATATATGCACAACTTGAAGTTCACGCTGATCTCAGAGCAACAAACTTTGGTAACAGTGAATATTCCATTCATTTCCAGTCCATTGCATGCATTGTGAATATAGCATCTTTTCTCAAATTACTGATTGAACTACCTTGTAAAGCCACAAAAACACTAAACACTGTAAGCACTTAATGATTGAACATTTATAAATTTTAAATTAATCAAATAGTGGTAGATTGGTATGACTGAGAAAGTGAATATTAGAAAGAACCATATCCCAGCACTCAGAGGCAGAAAGATTGCTGTGAGTTCAAAGCCAGCCTGGTCCACATAGTGAGTTCACAGTCAGCCCGAGCTACATATCCAGACCCTGTCTAAAGAAAAACAAAAGAAAACATTTCATACCTACTATGAATATATAGGTGGGTAAGTAGGATGGTTAGTTTTGAGACAGGGTCTTGCTATTGTAGGTCAGGCTGGCCTTGAACTCACTGTGTATTGCAGACTGGCCTTAAACTTTCAGGAATCCCCCTGGCTTAGCTTCCTGAGTACTGGGTTCCACCATTATGCCAGGCTATAATGTGAGGAGTGATCTAACTCTGGACCTTGCATTTGCCAAGCAGGTGCTTAAGCCGCTGAGCTCTCTCGCCAGCCTCTGTAATGTGTTTTTATAATGGATCAAATTTACACACAAAAAAAAATTACACAAAACAGGTTTTCATAATGGTTTTATTCTGAATAAACGTGCTGAACTATAAATTTATGAAGTAACATTATAGAATAATGGATGATAAAATAAGTTACTGAAATTAACATTTCTTTAGAATGATCGTACAAGCCTATATTATTGGGCAAATAAGACAAAACAAAACTTTAAAACCCTGGTCTGCATAGTAAGTTCAAGGCCAGACTGTACTACAGAGTGAAACCTTATCTCAACAAACAAAACAACAAGGGCTGTTGAGCTAACTCAGCAGCACAGTGGACTAAGCAAGGCAGAGATCAGGGTTGAGGGGTTTTGATCCCCCAGCACCAATGCTGCGCCACCCCCACCCCCAGGCATCCTTCATAGGCCACTAAGAACAGCTATATCCAGGCCTGTAATCCCAGCCCTGGGGAGACTGAAAGTGGGGATTGGTGTGAGTTGGAGATGCATAGTGAGACCCTGTACTAAATACATAAAAAAAAGAATAAGATGTCAATTAAAAAATATTACCCCCACATATTCATCTTTGAAAATTAGGAAAATAATGATGTCTAGTAACAAGTTTTTTTTGTTTGTTTTTGCAGTATCAGGGATTGAACTCAGAACCCTGCCTCTAGTAACAGGTTTTAATTGTCCCTCAGCCTTGGGGCTATAATCAAGTGTATTAATGAGTTTTATAGTTCATATTGACCTATCATACTGGCACATACCTGTAATCTCAGCATTGAGGAAGATCACAAATTGAACTCCTGTCTGGACTCAGCAAGAAAAAGGTAGAAAGTGGTAGAGCCCAGTGGTAGAGCGTCCCGGGCTCAATCCCTAGTACTAAAATATATATATTTTTGTTTGTTTGTTTGTTTTTGTTTTTTTATTTTTGAGACAGGGTCTCACTATGCAGTTCAGGCTGGCCTTAAGCTCACTTTGTAGCTCAGGCTGGTCTCGAACTCACAACAATCCTCCTGCCTCAGCCTCCCAAGTGCTGGGATTACAGGCATGCACCACCACGCCTGGCTAATAATTTATTTTTAGAGAAGTACTTCATATTATCATAGGAAAGATGTCAGTCTCCTAATTATATAACCTGGATTTATAAGTGTCTCATTGTAGATATTGACTTGCATCATCTAAAGAAATTTATTTCAACCAATCTTGTGTACATTTATTTAAAAAAGCAAAAAAAAAAAAAAAATACAGTTTGTTTTCATAGTTTTATGTGAACAGTTAAACCTAGTGATGCTGTTTATAAGCCCAACCACAGGATTGTGGTGGAACACTTGCCCTGCACCAACAGAAAAAAAGATGAGAAAGGCTCTTGCTCTTTGGGCCACCATGAAAGGTTGCTTTCTGCTATGCGCTACTCTGCCTTGGACCCAGCTGAATATGGACTGAAACCTCCAGTAACTCCACCATGGTGGGTGAGAAGATCTTCTCTTGTCATGGAGGACCATCACCGGACCTGCAACCTATGGAGCAATTTCAGAAAGTTATCAGATCCACTCAGGTCCCTGATACAGATGCTGAGACCATTTGAAAAGAAAGCTAAGTGCCAGTACGGTGGACTAAACTCTGAATACCCTGACCCTTTACCTCAAACAGCTTATCTACCAAAGAAAAGGTGAAGAAAGGGATCCTGTAAAGAAGCCATCAGATTTGTTAAGGACATATTTCATAATATATAACTACACTGTAAAACCATCCAGCCACTTGATACCCTTTACGATGTCACAACTTTAATTTAGGGAGACTGGTAAAGGATCTTAATTTTTTTCTAATAGAAAGATGTGCTACAGGGCTGGAGAGATAGCTCAGTAGAGTAAGTGTTTGCCTGGCAAGCGCAAGAGCCTGAGTTCAATCCCCAGTTCCACCAAGAAAAAAAAAGAGCTGGGGAGATAGCTCAGTAGAGTAAGTGCTTGCCTGGCAAGTGCAAAGTCCTGAGTTCAAGCCCCAGTATCACAATAAAATAAAAGTGGAAAAAATGATAGGATAAATATTTAAAAAAAGAAAGATGTGCTACAATATATTATAATAAGTTTACTGTGTTATAATATTCAATAAAAAACTTAAATTCTGAATTATCAAAGTTTCACCTTCACATATCAAAATTTTTAAAGTTGAAAAGCATCCCAATTAAACCAGATGAAAGCATTGATGATCCATCTGTGTAATGGGCTTTAGTGTTGCTTGGCTTATTATTTTGAGCTTGTTCTGTTTAGTTTTGCAAGAATAATGGCAACTTTTTTTTCTCCTAAATATTTTAAAATATGAAATACAGGAAAGACATTAAAGGTATTCAGTTCACCAACCGTTAACTCTTGTTTATCTACTTATGTACATTTTGATCTTACTAAGACAGTTTACACCTTGTTATAAGAAAAAGGAATTCTCAAGATCGATAACTTAAAAAATGTGCAGATAGTCAAGTCTAGTGATTTTGATCAGGTTGACTGGGCAAACTTTATACCTAATTGTGAATATTTTGCTTTCTGAAAACATTGCCACTGATCTGGATTTGTGCACTCTATAATTTTTAACTTATTGGTGTTCTGTTGTGTAGTACCATTTCATTTAACCTAAAGATAATGCTCATTTAGTATTACCCAACCAGGTGATACCTGGGCTTTAGGTTTTAATTTGCATGAAACACATTTTGGCATATTTAGCTTTCTGGTAACAATTTTACCTGCATCAATTTTGTTTTCTTGGGTTTTTGTTGTTTCATTTTTATTGACTTTTTTGTATTTAGGACAGGGTGTACAGGGTTTCACTGTGGATCGGGGACTCGTAGTGATCCTCCTGTTTACAGCCTCCCAAGTGCTGGGATTACAGGTGCATGCCACCACACCCAGTCTCAGTCACAGTCTCAGCATGCCTTGGGGCCAGCACGGCAGGCCCTGGGATCGGACTCTTGGTCCCTGTGTCTGCAGGCACTTTAATTCACTGAGCTATTTGGCCAGCCCTGTTATGTTTGTTTTTAGATCCCTAAAACATGAGAATTTTTTTTTTTTAACAAGCCTTGGAAAACTGACACTACTTTTTTTTTTTTTCCTCTCTCTATACAGAGGATATATTTAATGAATTCTGATCAGTGAGACAGTCTGTCAACCATGGATATTGGGTGCTTCATTATCTAATATTCCTATGTAAATGTTGTATACAGTTGTAAGGCTGTGTCACTGAAGATTTTTATTCTGAGGTCATATGATATTGAATAGATATGCTTTGTAATGAACTTTAGTAGCCATAATTTCTGCCATGACTACTTGATTTAGTAGCCATAATCGAGAGTTTGTTGCATTTCCTTTTTTTTTTTTTAATGTCTTTTTGAGAGACAGGGTCTCACTATGGAGTCCAGGCTGGCCTTAAACTCACTTTGTAGCGCAAGCTGGTCTCGAACTCACAACAATCCTGCCTCAGCCTCCCGAGTGCTGGGATTACAGGCCTGCGCCACCACACCCGGCTGTTGCATTTCTTTTCCTGTTCACTCTCTCTCCCCCCTTCCTCCCTCCCTCCCATTTATTCTCCCTCCCTCTTCCCCATAAAGATTTTAGAACTTCTAGGACACGGATGTGTGATTCTTAGATGTGACACTATTGGATAGGATTCCAAAATCTTTTATTAAACATTGTTGAATTTGTAAGCTTCATAGGGCTGGACATTGTATTTATAATGCCCTTCACCATGCTACCATAGATATGAAATTCTTGACCTTAATATTGTCTTGAAAATGGTAATTTGATAATTCTGTTAACTTACATTTTATGGATTGGTGCATTGTATTACTGTAAGAAATATTTGATTTTCAGCACAATGCCAAAGTTCTTTAAAATGCCTGTCCTTTTTTTCTTAAGTCCACTTTGTTTTAAAGTACATTTTTCAACATAGTGTTCTGATTTAATAAAAGTTGTCTAACTGGGAAAAAAAAAAAAAGGAGATGAAAAAAACTTTTGCAAGGCTACCCAAAGTTCAAATAGTTGCATTTAGAAGTTTCTCTTTCAGACCCAGAATAGCAAAAGCAATTCTGGGTAATAATAGGACATCAAGAAGCTTCACAATCCCAGATTTCAAGTTATATTGCAAAGCCACAATGATGAAAACAGCACAATACCAGCACAGAAACAGAAATGTGGATCAGTGGAATGCACTGAAGAAGAAAAAAAAACAGATATGTCACATCTCCGACACAGGAACCAAAAACACACTAAAGGAAGCAAAGCCTCTTTGATAAATGTTGCTGGAAAAACTGGATATACACATGCTGAAAATAAGAGTCTAGACCTGTATACATATCACCATGTTCTAAACTAAAATCAAAACCATGTGTGCATAGTGGCACAGGAGGCTGAGGCACGAAGGATTGTCACAAGTTCAAAAGCAGCCTGGGCTACAAAGTGAGCTCAAGACAGGGAGAG
>PVKA01014358.1:24672-39529 GCA_004027165.1 Ctenomys sociabilis
AAAAAAAAAAAAAAAAAAAAAAAAAAAAAAAAAAAAAAAAAAAAAAAAAAAAAAAAAAAAAAAAAAAAAAAAAAAAAAAAAAAAAAAAAAAAAAAAAACACAAAAATAAACTGAAATCAAAGTGAATGAAAGATCTAAATATTAGAACAATCATGGAAAGATAAAATACGTAAAACTTTTGAAGAATAGGCAAAGGCTTTCTGAACAGAACCCCAAAGGCACAAGAAATAACGCCAACAATCAACAAGTGGGATCATACCAAATGAAAAAGCTTCTGCACAGCACAGGAAGCAATCAGTGGTGCAAAGACAGCCTACAGAGTAGGAGCAAATTTTGCCAGCTAACCCTTGGACAAGGACCAACATGTAGACTATGAAAAGCTAAAAAAAAATAGACCCTACCCCCAAATAAAAGGCCCAGTCAATAAGTGGGCAGCTAAAATTGAATAGAGATTTCTCAGAAGAACAAATGGCCAATGAAAAAAATGTTCTGTCTCTCTGGCCATCAGAAATGAAAATTAAAAACTATACTAAGATACCATCTTACTCCATGAGAATAGCTGTTATCAAAAAAATTTAACAACAAATGATGGTGAGGATGTGGGAAAGAAAAAAGAAGCATTCTGCATGCTTGGTGGGAACATAAACTAGTACCACTGTGAAGATTCCTCAGAAAACTAAAAATAGCCAGGTATAGTGGTGCACTGTGGTGCACTGAGGCAAGAGAATGGTCCCACAACTCCAAGACCAGCCTGTACTACAGAACAAGACTGCCTCCAAAAAAGTAAAAATAGACATTCATTTGGCCCAGCTATTCCCCTCTGAGTATACCGAAGTGTTATAATCATGTTACAGTGACACATACACCCACATTTATAGCAGCACAGTTTGTTTTTAAGTTATATTTTATTGATACATTTTAGATATACATAACAATCACATTCATCATAAAGAATTTATTTCATTTAAAAGTATGGTCTTCAAGTACATCCATTTAGCTAGAAATGTCTTGAGTTTATCCTTCTTTAAGGTAGAGTAGTACTCCCTTATATTAAAAAAAAATCTTCATTCATTAGTTGGTGGGCACTTGGGCTATTGCCAGGACTTTGCTCTTACAAACTGTGCTGCTATAAACATGGGTGTCAACTGCTGAGTCATTCAGATAGCGTAGACAGCCATAGTGGTATTAATCCCAAGCATGTCCTTTGTGCTCACTGATTTCAAATCCATTAGAGACTGGAGCTTAGGGCAGGCAAGATAGCTCATTGGTCTAAAATCGCCTGCTTAGGCAAGCCCAGGGATCATTGTTTGATCCCTGATACCACATGCCCTGCCAGCTGGTGGGCTGAGCCAGCCCCAAAGGGGAAAAAAAAAAAAATGGTGCTAATATATTGTTTTAAAGACTAGGATAGGGGCTGGGGAGATGGCTCAGTAGAATAAGCACTTGCCTGGCAAGCACAAGGGTCTGAGTTCAATCCCCAGTTCCACCAAAAAAAAAAATAAAATAAAAAATAAAATAAAATAAAGACTAGGATAGGGGCCAGGGAGATAGCTCAGTGGCATAGCCACCTGCCTGGTAAGTGCAAGGTTCTGAGTTTGATTCCTTGTACCAAGAAAAAGACTAGGATAGCTTTTTTATGCTTTTGGCCTGTTTTGTTTTCTTTTGTTTGTTTGAGACAAGGTCTTGCTGTGTAGTTCAAGTTGGCCTTAAATTCACTGTGTAACCCAGACTGGCTTTGAATTCCCAGCAGTCCTCCTGCTTCAGCCTCCTGAGTGCTGAGATTTACAGGTGTGTGCCACCATGCCTGGCTTTGCTCCTGCAGTTTTACTATTTACCAGGTGAAGAATGCACTCTAATTTTATTTGGGTTGTCTTTTTTTTTTTCATTGCTTTAGAACCAGCATCAAACCCACAGCCTTGCACATGTATAATCCAAGCCCTGATTTTAGAATAACTACAGTCCAATACCTATATGAGTCACATTGTTACACAATTCCTACACCTTGTATCACATATATGTTCTGTTGTTATTTGGAGAATGGCACTCTTGTTTTCTTCTTCACTCATCACTTCATATTATACCCACTAAGCACTAACACATGCCTCCTCCAGTCCTGCTTATCTTAGCCCATTCTTATGTTAGCTTAAAAATACTTTTTTTGTGCTGCATTTGTTTCTCCTCTAAAATACCTGTTTTCAGGCTGAGAAAATAGCTCAGCAGTCTAAGCACTTACCTTGGCAAGCCCAAGGACCCAGATTCAATCCCTGGTACTGCATGCCGTTTAAGCCCTGGAACCCCAGGTGTGCCATGCCAGCCCCCAAACCAGGCATGGTGTCACATGCCTGTAATCCCAGCACTGAGGAGGCTGAAACAGGAGGATCACTATGAATCCAAGCTGTGTAGGAAGACCCTGTGCCAGATAGATAGAGATTTTTTTTTAAAACCTGTTTTCTAGATACTGCAAAAAATAGTTGAGATCAACTGTCTTACTGTATATAGATTACTGTGGCGCCCTCCAGAAGTATTTCTCACACAGGTGTCTGTTGTAGACACCAGACTGTCTCTCTGAGCTGTGGATGTGCCCAGAGGCTGTCTGTGTTACCCATCACTGTGGGAGTGAAACCAGCAGACTGTGTGAATGGTTAGAGAAGCTGAGAAAAGTTGTCCATACCAATACCAGAATTGGTGTTGCTTTTACTAGAAATGGGTGGAATAAATAATCATTGCAAATCTAATTTTAAATGACTACAGACTGGGAAGTAATGATTTTATTTTCTTTTTCCAGGTTTGTATTTCGTCAGTCAGAAAAGTTTGCAAAAGTGGAAAACCAGTACCAGTTACTGAAAATAGAAAACAGTGAATTCAGAGGATTTCAAAGTAAAATCAGTTTAATTTCAGAAAAGGTAATTACTAACTATTGACATATCTGAGGAGGCATTCTCATTCACTTCATAGCTGTTACTGTACTCTATGTAGGCCTTCTTTCTTCCCGCCCTTTAAACCACAGCTGTTTTGCTCTCACTGATCTATCTCTGACATTCTCCCTCTGACCCAATTTAGACTCAGGCTGCATTTTGGAAGGACAAAGATTTTAGTGTCAGATACCGAAAGCACTGAAAATAGGATTGATCTTTAGGAGTAAAATTAGAATATATTATGCACTTGTTAAGAAAGATAGAACAGCCGGGCGTGGTGGCGCAGGCCTGTAATCCCAGCACTCGGGAGGCTGAGGCAGGAGGATTGTTGTGAGTTCAAGACCAGCCTGAGCTACAAAGTGAGCTTAAGGCCAGCCTGAACTGCAGAGTGAGACCCTGTCTCAAAAAGACCAAAAAAAAAAAAAAAAAAAAAAGAAAGATAGAACCATTCATTTTCTTAGTTTTCGCTGTTTTAAGTGTGTGTGTGTGTGTGTATATATGCACATATATGAATAACCTAAAAATAAATGTTGATTTTCTAGCCAAATAAGAGTTCTTTACATTCAGGCCAGCTAAATAGCTCAGCAGATTAAAGTGTCTGCTTAGGCTTAGGCTTAGCAGCCGTGGGTTCAATCTGAAGCATACTATGCCAGCACGCCCCAGGGTGCACTGAGCTGGCAGTTGAGATTGGGTATGGTGGTGCGCACCTTACAATCCCAACTCTTGGCAGGCTGAACACAGGGCAATCACTAAGAATCCAATCTACATAGTGCAACCCTATAGACCCTTACTAAAATTTTAAAAAAAAAAAAGTCTATGCAATCATAGGAACATACCTGTAATCCAAGTACTAACTAAGGAGGCTAAAGTAAGAAAATCACAGGTTCAAGGCCAACTCGGGCTACTTAGTGAGTTCAAAGCCAGCCTCTATATCAAGAACTGTCTCACAAAAATAAACAACAAAAATGAAAACTAAAATCTATGATACCTTTCTTCAACTTGGCAATGCAGATTCCTACCACATAATTTTTTTTTTCTTTTTTATTTAGTGCAGGTTCTAAGGTTCTATAGGGTCTCACTACATAGATTGGGCTTATAATGATTCTCCTATTTTCAGCCTCCCAAATGCTGGGATTACAGGCACTTATCACCGCGCCCAGTCTCATTTGCTGTCAGCACACCCTGGGGGTGGGGCCGGCATGGCAGGTCCAGGGATCAAACCCCAGTCCTTGCATCTACCTAAGCAGGTGCTTTAATCTGCTGAGCTATCTGACCAGCCCTCCTGCCACATAAATTATTACTACAACTCACATCTCAAGGTAAGGTCAGCTATGACTCCCACCAGGCACCAAGCTAAACCTGGGGAATGCACCTCATTTGTTCAGTTGCTCATATTATAGGGTAGACAGGGATTTGTGCTTGATGTCAGGGTGGGCAAGGATGCTATAAACATAAACAAATGCAAACCATGAAAGTTATACCTTGGAAACTGCTAATGTGCCCATCCCCCATACATGGGTAAAGTGCAGCATTCATACTCTGTGGGGTACTACTGTGCTGTCAAGAGAGATAGGTGGACTTGATACATGTAGGAAAACAGATGCTCCTTGAGGCCACAATGTTGAGTGAAATAAGTGAAACACATAAGCTTGAACATCACATGTATGAAAAAGGTAGGGCCAGGGAGATGGCTCAGAGGGCCTGAGTTCAATCCCCAGTTCCAGAAAGAAAGAAAGGGAGGGAGGGAGGCAAGAAAGAGTGCTAGGACCGAGGTTCAATCCCTGGCACCATGTGCTGAGCCAGCCCCACCCCCAGGGTGGGCTAAACCAGCCACAAAAATAAAATATTAAAATTTTTTGAGATTGGAAAGTGTCTGACAACAGAGAGTAGGCTCAGTGGCTCCCTGATTTAGGGGTGGGGGACTGGGAGATGATAGGTGGGGATAGAGCATTTTGAGATAGCAAAAATGATCCAAATGTGATTGTGGCCATGGTTGTGCAACTGTGTCATTATGCTAAAATCTACCAAATCACTTTCAGGTTTATAAATTGGATAGTATGTAAGTTTTAGCTCAATAAAGCTGATATTTAAATAGATAAATAAATAAACAAACAAACATAGAGAATTTAATCTCCTACCAGAGAAAAGCCACCTCCTGCCAAGGAAGGTGAGCCTAGGGGCTCCTGGGAAGGAACTGTGAAGACTTTGCCTTTTGACCCAGGGCTCAAGCTAGAGCCTGGTGGGATTGGAGGGGGCACTCTGATGTGCTAATAGAAAAGCAGTTTGAGAGTTGGAAATGTTTCATATTTACTTTAAATCTACTGAAAGCAAGTTTTTTGTTGTTTGTTTGATGGTACCAGAGATCAAACTTAAGACCTTGCACTTGCCAGGCAAGCACTTATTCCACTGAGCTATCTCCCCAACCCTTGAAAGCAAGTTTTGAACAAAATTAGATTTCCTTTCCCTTCCACCATGTTAGGGATTGAATCCAGGACCTTTGGACTAAGCTACATCCCCATTTCTGTTTGGTTTGGTTTGGTTTTGGTTTTGAATTTAGAAGGGGTTCTTCCTAATCAGAGTTGTCAGACTTGCAGCCCTCCTGCCTCAGCCTGCAGTCTGTTGGTGTCACAGGACAAATTTGGGTGACAATATAAAAGCTTTGGAAGGGGAATGGGAAAGAAAAGAGGTACCAAGCTATGTCATGTACAGGTTTAGATTCCCCATGCTGAATGTGATCAATGTGTATGTTTAAATTGTACTGACAAACTGAAAAATAAAAATAAAAGCTTAGAAGCAAACTTATAAAGTATCATGGAACCAAGAAATGTACAGCCTTTTCATAGCTCTTCCTCTCCCTCCCTGCGCTGGGGAATAATTTAAGGAAGACTTACAGCTGCCTTTTGTATAGGAGCCAGTACTCATCCCTCTGGTGCCACCTGGGACAAAGTCCTGAGACTTCTCTCAGCTCCTGTTTAATCTCATTCATTAAATAAAAAATTATAGGGTTTTTGTAAGGATCAGGTGATGTGTATATACAAACCCTTAGAAAACTTTCAAGTACTAATAAATTTATGATAATCTTTTTAGAACACAAAAAAACTATTAAAATACATTGGAAAACCATAAATGCTAGTTACCATGATCATTAGTTACTTATTATTAGCAGATTAAAGCTTGAAACTTTATTATCCTCAGAATGGATTTTATGCCAGATGTGGTGGCACACGCCTGTAATCCCAGCACTTAGGAGGCTGAGGTGGGATCACCAGAAGTTTGGGCCCAGTATGATCTGTCTATTCACAGCCTCACAAGAGCTGGGATTATAGGTGTGCACCACCATGCCCAGTCTCAATTGCCATTTCAGTGCACCCTGGGGAAGGAGCCAGCACAGCAGGCCTGGGGATCAAACCCCTGCTCCCTGCACCTGCATGAGGAGCTTTAATCCATTGAGCTACTTGGCCAGTCCTTGGTGTGGTGTGGTGTGGTATGGGGTGTGGTGTGGTGTGGTATGGTGTGTGTGTGTGTGCTGTGGTGTGGTTTGGATTTTTTGAGAAAGAGTTGTTTTGTTTTGTTTTGTTTTTTTGGTGGTACTAGGGATCAAACTCAGGACCTTGTGCTTGCCAGGCAAGCACTTATTCCACTAAGCTATTTCCCTGGCCCCAGGGTCTTGATATATAATTCAGACTGGCTTTGAGCTCATTGTATCGACCAGGCTGGCCACAAACTCACAGCAGTCCTTCTACCTGAGCCTCCGGAGTGGTAAGATTATAGCTGTGCACTATCACACTAGGCTGCATAGCAATTTTCACAGGTTAATCTGGGGTATTATGTAGGATGATACAGAGAACTGACTGGAAGCAGATTTTAGTAATCCTAGAATACTTGATTTATAGTCTTTGAGTTGTGTCTCCACCTGTGTTTCCATAACTTTTTCCCTGTTATATAGTGCAGACAGAAAGCCAAAAAAAGATTTTTTTTCAGACAGAAACTCTTCCAGAATCATACAATTTATAAATGAAATGCAATAAATTTTACAAAGTTGCAGTTTCTAAGAAGCCAAATAGAGCCAGGTGTGGTGCCATATGCCTGTAATCCCAGCATTCAGGAGGCTAAGGTTGGAGGATCCCTGCAAGTGTAAGGCCAGCCAAAACAACATACTTGCAAGACCAGTCTGAGCTCCATAGCAATACCTTGTCTCAAGAAAAAAATAAATAAAAAGCCAAATAGGACAAGGCATGGTGGCACATGCCTGTAATCCCAGATTTCAAGGCTTTGATAGGAGTATTACCTCAAATTCAAGGTCCACCTGGGCTACATAGTGAATTAAAAGCCAATCTAAACTACATAGTAAGACCCTTCCTCAAAAAACACACATAAAAAGATTTAATAACTATAAGAATTACATCCAAGTTATTTTTCATAGGAATGAAAAAAATAGGAAAGTATGATATACTTCAGATTTCTCGCAACATTTGCTTTCTTTTGAAAATGCCTCTGCAGGGCCGGGGAAGTTGCTCAGTGGAATAAGCACTTTCCTGGCAAGCACAACGGCCTGAGTTCAATCCCCAGTTCTGCCAAAAAAAAACAAAAAAAAAGCTTCTGCATATTTACATATATCTGGGATTATAAATTATGCATGTGTTTTTCTGGTATACTGCTAATTAAATTTGTTAAAACAGCTATTAAAGTAATGAATGTTTTTGTCAGCATGATTCTGATGTATTTGGATATTTGAAATATCATCAGAATTTGAGTTTGGCATGTGTTGTAGTCCTGATTATTAAAGTATGTTTCTCTAATACAAAAATTATTAAGTAGCCTTGGAAATTGTTTTGTGTTATAAATGCAGCTTGAGTCTACTGAAAGTACCCTGCAGCAAGCTACATCCTCCCTGTCCTTGATGACCCAGTTTGAGCAGGAAATAGCCAGCCTCCAAAGTTTCATGCATGACATTGAAAATAGTGGAGAGGTACTCACTCAAAAGATGCAAACCCTTAATGAGAAATTCCAAAACATTACAGATTTCTGGACGAGAAGCCTTGCAGAAATAAACAGTAATACAGACTTTTTCAAAGCAGAAGCGAAATATGTACATTCTCAAGTTACTGTCCAAATTAACTCAGCTGAGCAGGGAATAAAATTGCTCACAGAGCAGCTAAATGATTTGGAAGACAGCACACGGCGAAATATTAGGACTGTGAAAAGACAGGAAGAGGAAGATCTCATACGAGTGCAGGAGCAGCTTGGCTCTGATATAAAAGCAGTTGAGAAGTTAGAAGAGGAGCAGAGTGCTCTCCTGGCCAGAGACAAAGAGCTAACCAGTCAGCTCTCCAGCTATGGACCCAGGGTTGAAGAGTGTAAGATGCACCTGCCGACGATTGAAAATGCTGTTCATTCTATCCTCAGAGTCTCTCAGGACCTGATAGGAACAGAAAAGAAAGTAGAAGAGCTCACAATGCAGATGTTCAGCATGGAGGATGACATGCTGAGAGCCGTGTCTGAAATAATGGAGCTGCAGAAGACCCTGGAAGAAATCCAGTATGATAACAGCATATTAAAAATGCAAAATGAGCTAGATGTCCTGAAGGGCAAAGTGCATGATTTTATGGCATTTTCAAATACAAAGGAAAAGGGAACTTTGGAAGAATATAATCTAGAAAATGAAATTAGTGATGATTTTTAAGTTCACTACATGTATTCTGATGAACCATATGTAATGAGATTGTGTCCTTTGTTTTTAGCTTACATTGATACTTCTTTATTGGAAAAAAATTAGACATCAACACAAATGGATTATCTACATAATCGAGGCATTTCTTTTTAAGCTCAAAAAGTTAACCACTTCCAATAGAAATACAATAATTCTACAATATATATTTCTGTATTTTTAAGGCAATATATTTGATTTTTACATTTTCCAATATGAACATCATTATGAGTTTAGCCTAGTACATATTGGACCCAAGTATACGGCCATGTCTAGAAATCAGTGACCCTAGTTAGCAGTGTTCACATCGGTGTCCCTTCCACCTGTGTGTGTCGCAGGTTTGCTGTTGGGCTGGTTCCCAGATACTGTGACTGTCTTGGGCAGCAGCCCCTTGCCTGCCTTTGCTAATTCAGCGCAGGCTCAGAATCCAGACAGTTCATAGGAGCCTGTGTGCACTGAAGACAGGTAGAGTGCGGGCTTGTCTGTGCATTAATAGGCACTTTTGTAAAAGCTAGGAAGCCTAGAAAATAATTTACTTTTTGTTAAGATTCTAAACTGTGTTAACGGGCCCTCATACAAGTTTTGAAATATATATATATATTTTTTTTATTTAAGCCCTTTCTTAATGTGTGTATATGCTTCCAAGTATGAACTTTATTTACCTGGGCTTTTATTTTTTGTTTTGCTGTACCAGGGATCAAACTCAGGATCTTGTGCTTACCAAGCAAGTGCTTAAGCCACTGAGCCATCTCCCCAGCCCTATTTTTTTTTTGTGAGACAGGGTCTCACTATGCAGTTCAGGCTGGCCTTGAGCTCACTTTGTAGCCCAGGCTGGTCTCAGACTCCCAATGATCCTCCTGCCTCAGCCCTCCCAAGTGTTGAGATTACTTGTGTGTACCACCACACCCAGCTCACGTATTAATTTTATTTTATTTATTTAAGAGAATGTAGCCAAGTACACAGTGCAGTTGTAATGGAAATTTAGTTCTTTCTGCCCCAATAAAATTGAACAGACCTTGGAAGCAGTTAGTTACAAAAGGTGGTTATGGTTAGGTATTTTTATTATGTAAATTTATATGTTTTTGGAGAAACCTCAGACCCAGAAGAATTAAAAAGACCTGTGATAAACAGGCACAAGTTGTAAAAGCAGGCCCGGAGTATTCTGACTGAGTCATAGCATTAATTTCTAAAATCTTTTTTTGAAGCCAGGGTGTGATAGCACACACCTGTAATCCCAGCACTCAGGAGGCTGAGGCAGGAGGATAGTTGTGAGTTCAAGACCAGCCTGAGCTACAAAGTGAGCTTAAGGCCAGCCTGAACTGCATAGTGAGACCCTGTCTCAAAAAAAAAAAATCTTTTTTTGTTTTTCCTTTCTCTTTTTGAACCTGAGTTATGGCTGGCCTGGACCTCGGGGCAGTCCTCCTGCCACAGTCTTTCAGGGTCTCCCATTACAGGATGTGCCACCATGCCCAGCAATTTCTAAAATCCTAGCAGTAAACTTTTGACTCACAATGTCTTAAGTTTTTATCTGTGCACTGACAAAACTGTACTTACTTGCTTTTATTTAAATGTCAATAAAATGGTTTATTATTTTAATATGAGCACAATTCATAATACCTAAATGCCAAAGCATCCATCAGTAGATGATTGGATAAAGAAAATGTGGTATAGGGCCAGCAAGGGCCAGCAAGATAGCTCAGGGGACCAAAGCCCTGCTTAAGCAAGCATATGCAAGCTCAGGAACCACAGTTAGATCCCCAGCACCACATGCCTTGCCAGCCCCGCCCCCAGGGTGGGATAAGCCTGCCAGAGACTGAGTGTGATGGTGCATGTAATCCAAGCCCTAAGGAGGCTGAAAGCAGGAGGATCACAAGTCCCAGCTGCACAGTAAGACCCTGAACAGCCAAATACATAATTTTTTAAAAAATATATAATGGAATACTGGACTATAAAGAATGACACATTTGAGACAGGAAAATGGATGCACCTGGAAAATACAATGTTGGATGAAATAAACCAGACATACAAGCTTCAGTACCATACGGGATCTCTCATTTTTGTGAGCAAAGTACAAAGAATAATACAGGAGGGGACAAGGGGCAGGATCTCTTGTAGTGGGGAAATGGACTGCAGGAATGCAGGTGAGGAATGGAGGGGGAAGGGGGAATGAGTAGAACAAAGATATGCCACATTCGGGTGCCAACAGCTGCAGTGAATGTAAACAGTGTATGCTGTACTGTGAGCTGAGATTAATAATAACAGAATGAAAATCAAGATGGGGAATTAGGAGCAGGGAAGGGATGGAAAAAGAAACCAGCTGTGGTGTGTATATGTCCCCAAGATGGTTGTAAGGTGCATGTACTGCAAACAGATACAGCAATTTAAAAGTTGAAAAATAAAATAGATGATTAATGTAGTGGGAACCTTATTGTTTCAACCTCCATCCTCTTGGGACAGATGCAATCTTCTCTGTGCTCCTTTTCCAACTTTTATTTGTACCGGGGATCAAACTCAGGACTTTGCACTTGGCACGCAGGTGCTTCTGCCTCTGAGTCATATCCTTGGCCCTCAAAAAACTGATAGAAATTAGTAGTATTATCATCTTAGCTATTTATTTTTTGAGGTACCAGGTATCAAACTTGGGACCTTGTGCTTGCCAGGCAGACACTTATGCCACTGAGCTATCTCCGAGGCCCTCTTGTGTTCCTTTGTAAAGAATTGGGGGGGAGGGGCTGGGAGATAGCTCAGTAGAATAAGCCTTGCCTAGCAAGCACGAGGGCCTGAGTTCAATCCCCGTTCCTGCAAAAAAAAAACTTTTCTTTTTTGTGTGTGTCTGCTAAGAGATCTGCTTCAAGCTGCATGTGATGGCACATGCCTGTAGTCACAGCACTGGGGAAGCTGAAGCAGGAGGATCACTGTGAGTTAAAGGCCAGCCTGGGCTACATAGCAAACTGCCTACATAGTGAGACCCTGTCTCAAAACAAACAAATGAACAAATAAGTAATAAAAGGTTGTCCATATATATATATATATATATACACACACACATATATATGTGTGTATATGTATATATATATATATACACATATATATATAGTCTTTGTTTCTTTCATCCACATAATTGACACAAATATTTGAAATTTCAGAAACTTTCTGAATATTGAATGCTAAATTACATCATTAATCTTCATTGTCAATATTGTAGCACATCATGTCATTGTACTTGATAATAAAGTTTATATTATAGAGTACTGAGTTCATGTTTTTTAACGTAGCACAAATAAAACAGTTTTATGAAGAGACACCTACTTAGTTTTAAACTTTTGGGTGTAAAGATCTTTTTTTCTATTTATTTATTTATTTAATTTATGTATTTGGTACAGGGTCTCACTATGCAGTTCAGACTTGTAGTGATCCTGCTGTTTCAGCCTCCCCAGTCCTGGGATTACAGGCCTGCCCCACCACCCTGGATCTGGGTGGCTGGCTCAGCACACCCAGGGGCAGGGCCTACAAGGCCAGTGGTGCCAGCCTGCACTTGCCTAAGAAGGCACTTGGGTGTAAAGATTTAAAATACATTTATACTAATATTTCCTAAAATTCTATCTAAAGATTTGAAGCTGTTGACTAAGTATATATTTATGTTTTATAATGAAAACTGTTGATTCATTACTTCATATTCCTTCATAGAAAATTAAGCCAGTAAGATACAGAGTTAATAGTATTATCCTAAACCTCAGTCTAACTGTAGACATTTTTATGGACCTATAATTTTTTTTTTTTTTTTTTTTTTTTTTTTTTTTTTTTTTTTTTTTTTTTTTTTTTTTTTTTTTTTTTTGGTCTTTTTGAGACAAGGTTTCACTATGCAGTTCAGGCTGGCCTTAAGCTCACTTTGTAGCCCAGGCTGGTCTCGAACTCACAATCCTCCTGCCTCAGCCTCCCGAGTGCTGGGATTACAGGCCTGCACCACCACGCCTGGCTGGACCTATAATCTTGATCAGCATTTAACATGATGTTTTTATACTGTGTAATAATGATGATATGGGGCTAGTAAGATAGCTCAGTGGACTAAAGTGCCTGCTTAGGCAGCTTTGGCAAACACAGGGACCGTGGTTTGATTTCAGGCACCACATGCTGCACCAGCCCCACCCTCAGGCCAGAGTCCAGGCACAGTGGTTCACACCTGTAATCCCAATGCAGGGAGGCTGAAAGGAAGATCACCACAAGTCTGAGCTGCATAGTAAGGTCCTGTAACAACCAAATACATAGAAAAAAAAGATGATGTAAATTCACCATATCCACCAAAAAGTTGTGCTTTTTACAGACTTCATATTTGAACAGTTGCAAAAGCTCTGCAAATTTTCCCAGTGTATTTGTTCAGTCCACTTATGAACTATCAATTTACTACAAAGAATAAGACTTTAGCCCAACTTTATTTCAGGAACTAATGTTTTCATATGTACATGTTACATGCCAAACACTTTGAGGTTTATATTCATCAGTTACCTTAATAGCTCCACATACCAAGTCCTCCCACATGCCAATTGGGTGCTGGCCATTTTGCATATATTCCACTCTACTCCTTGCTACAGCTTTGTTAGCTATTACATCCAGCTTACAAATAAAGAAATTAAATAAATGAATAAAAGCAATATATGTTTGAAAGATTAGGAAAGCAGGGTGGAAAAAGCTGTAGGGTGGAATCTTCTAAACTGTTCTTGAACATTTTATGTGGCAGCCTAGTTAATAGAACAAGAATTGTACCAAATAATCTCTTAAGATCTCTTTTGACTTTAAATGTTGAGTTTTTGTTTTTTGAGACAAGGGCTTGCTATATAGCTCAGGCTGGCCTTGAACTCACTATAGCCCAGGCTTTCCTCAGACTTTCAGAGATGCCCCCCCCCTCAAGCTCCCCAGTGCTGGGATCACAGGCATGTGCCACCACACTGCACCTTTAAACGTTTTAAATGGCAGAGATCATTATTCTTAGATCATTTAGTAGAGTTCAGAGGCCCCCTAGCAAGTCCTCAGAAGCAGACTGAACCTTGCCACAGTGCTTGTAGGTCTAGACAGTGCTAATCTTACAGGACCACATCTAGCTCAGTGCCTTGCACACATGATAGGAATCTGGTAAAACACTCAAGCTCCTGATAGAAACCTTTTATCTACTGATGTATTCCCTAACTTTTCTATCTACCTTAGCCTTGCTTAAACCTTAAGTGGTTTTTTAAAATTTATTCAATGTAGCAGTTTCTAGACTATTTCCACATTATACTGAGTATATCTTAAAAGTCCCTGATAAATGCTCTTACAACCTACCAGATCAAACAAAGCAGTTTTTCCTAATGGCCTGATCCTGAAAGAGGAAGCTAATCGCTTTTGAGGTGTCCTTACTGAATAATGCTCTTAAGCAACATTTCTTCTGCTAGCCTGGCTACATGAAAGAATGAAAATCTGTAGTGAACAGATGAAAGTTGTTGCTCATTTCACCCTTGGTGGTTTCAACAAATGCATCCTGTTGCAAAACTTTCTCCTTAAAGATAAAGCCTGGTTTTGCAATCCCTACTTTATTTCCTTCCTTTTTGTGCCTACTGCTTACTGTCATACTCAAAATAACATTTTCACAAGATAACCAAAAGACCTCTAACCAAAAGACCCCAAAACATTGGGCAGCCTGAGCCACCAGTAATTACCATAGCAGAAACCTATTGAAATAAACCCTAAAATTTCTTGGCATTGGACCCAGGGAACACTAAGCTGTATATCTCCAGCCTTTTTAATTTTTTTTATCTTGAAATGGTATCCTGCTGCCCTGGCTGGCCTCAAACTTTCGACCCTTAGTCCTCAGACATCCTCATAGTTGAGATCACAGGCATGTGCCACTGCTCCTGACTTCTTAAAGCAAAATTTGAAAGGAGGAAGAGTACCTATGTGGATCTAACTGTTCTACTTCCCCATTTCAGCAGGTCTTTGTAATTTTTTTTTCCAATCCTATAATGGCTCCTTCTTAAATTTGCCATCAAAATAATATTCTAAGCATGTTATATTTGTATTTACCTTAACTACCAAAACTTTATGTGAACCAAGATAATCTTAAAGGGGAATGCATACCAGTAATCCCAGTGCTTGGAGGCTGAGGCAGAAGGATGACTACAAGTTCAAGGCCAGCCTGAACTGCATAGGAAGACCCAACCTTAATCCCCACTCCTACAAAAAAATATAGTACACTAAAATTTAT
>PVKA01014358.1:39629-52811 GCA_004027165.1 Ctenomys sociabilis
AAAAAAAAAAAAAAAAAAAAAAAAAAAAAAAAAAAAAAAAAAAAAAAAAAAAAAAAAAAATATATATATATATATATATATATATATGGTAGAGCATCTCACTACACAGCTCAGACTAGTAGTGATCCTCCTGCCTCAGCCTCCATAGTGCTGGGATTATAAGTATGTGCCACCACACCCGTGCAGTACCGGGGATTGAACACGGGTCCTGGCAGCATAGACCACTGAGCTATCTCCCCAGTCCAGCACACTACAAATCTGAAGAAATTTACATAATTAATCTAGAAAATATTTTTAAGCTGCATGTTTTATTTTGTGAAAATATTTCGTACCCTGCATATTTGCTATTATTATTCCTTGTTTTCTTTTCCTAGGTTTTACATAATCCATTTACTGACATTCTGTTTCCCAAAGTAAACTACAAATGCACTGAAAGCAATGCATTTCTTTATCATACTAACATAGTAAAGTTACTGAATCAAGTAGCCTTACTATCAGTAGGAGTTATAGTCTCCTGTTTTAAAACAAACTGCTTTCTTAGAAATGCTTTGAAAGTTAAATGTGCAAAAGTCCACGAGCTGACCTATACCAAATGAATGGAGTCCTTTTGCCAAGCAATCCCAGCATGCCTGTCCTTCAACACACATATTGACAGTATGTTTCTAGCATCTTCCATTTGTTCTTTATTCACCTGCAAATTGAGTACAAAACCGTAAGTTTATGTTAACATTGTGATTGTAGCTATTTCAGGCTTTCTCTTTGTTATGGTTTGTATATAGGTGTCCCCCCAAAGCTTTTCTTCCTTCAATTTGGGTGTGAGAAAAACCCAGCAATGAGAAAAGAATAACTAAGACACTATTATTTACAAAACCGACCCCCTTCCCTGATCACTGTAGCCACAAAAAAAAAAAAAAAAACAAACCAACCCCCTTTTATTTCGTTTCAGTAACTAGGCTTGAACTCCGGGTTTTCACACTGAGCTACATCCCCATCCCCTTTCATCTTGTGTTTTAGACAGAGTCGCACTGATTCACTAAGTTGTCCAGGCGGGGCTGGCACAGGATGTCCTCCTGCTTATCTTCCCTGGGGTGCTCCTCCATACCCAGCCATGTCTCCTCATTTACACTGTGATCATATTATGCATATTCCCTCTTTTTATTAGTTTGTAGTATAGTGCAACAAAAATTTCAAATATTAATAGTACAGTAAAATACTGAACTTTCCCAATCCTCCTGTATAGACAGACACATACACACACTATATCAAATTACAAGTAAACAAAAATCAAAAAAAACAAAGAAAAACACAGGATGAAGAAACAAACCTATAGAATGGCGAAAAAGTATTTGCAAACCATACATCTGATAAAGCATTAATGTCCAGAATATATAAGGAATTCAGGCCAGTCAATGGCAAGAAAACAACCCAAGGTGTGGTGGCACATGCCTGTAATCCCAGCACTTGGGAGGCTGAGGCAGGAGGATTGCTATGAGTTTGAGGCCATCCTGGGATACATAGTTTAAAGTCAACCAGAACCAAAAAGTAAGACTGTGTCTCAGAAAAAAAAAAGAAGCAATGGACCTGTGTAGATATTTCTCAAAACAAGACATACAATTAGTGAGTATATGAAAAAATGTTCAACTTCACAAAACATGAAATTAGAGCTACATTATCACCTCACACCTGGTAGAATATCTGTTACCAAAAAGAAAAATGATGACACATATTAGCAGCATATGGAGAAAAACCCTTATACACTGTTGATGAGAATGTAACATGATGGAAAATATGAGCTTTTCTCAAACAGGCCTGCTGTGTGATGCAGCCATTCCATGTGGGAGCATGTCATCAAGGGCGACGAAGCCAGTAGAACAGTTCCATGGTCTCTGCAGTATCCTCAGTAGGCAGAATGTAGGGTCCAGCTTAGTGTCCTGAGGGCTGGGGGATGCAGCTCAGTGGGAGACTGAAAAAGCTAAGCCAAATCCATGGACAAATTGATCGAAACATCCTTTTTTCCAATAGAGACTGCTCATGCTAGATAGAGAAAGGCATGATGCCATCCACAGCAATGCGAACAAACCTGGAGAGCACTGCGTTGAGTAACAAGCTGTGCAAGAAAAACAAATACTGCCTCGTCTCACTTAGTATGTGGAGTTAAAAGAGTGCAGCTCTCAGAAGTAACAGTAGGGGCTGGGGAGATGATGGCTCAGTGGAATAAGTGCTTCCCTGGCAAGTGCAAGGGCCTGAGTTCAATCCCCAGTTCTGCAAAAAAAAAAAAGGAAGTGAGAGTAGATGGTGCTTACCAGGGATGGGAGTTGGTGGCACAGGGAAATAAGGAACTGCTCCTAAAACAGCACGAAATTTCAGCTAAATGGTGCATATCTGGAGATTACTTACAGCACTGCAACTACAATAATGATACACTGTAGGGGCCAAGGAGATAGCTCAGTAGAATAAGTGCTTGCCTTGCAAGCACAAGGGCCTGAGTTCAATCCCCAGTTCTGCAATAATAATAATAATAATAATAATAATAATAATAATAATGTACTGTATACTTGAAAACTGCAAGTAGAATTTATGTTAAAGATTCTTATCACAGAAGCTGGGTATAGTGGTGAACACCTATAAACTTAGCACTCAGAGGGCTGAGGCAAGAAGATTGCCATGAGTTCAAGGCCAGCCTGAACTGCATAATGAAACCCTGTCTCAAGACACCAAAACAAAAAAGTTTGAAATGACCAGGTATGTGAGAGGGTGGATGTATTAACTAGCTTGGTTTAATCATTTCACAATGTATACATGTATCAAAGGATAGCACTGTACACCATAAATATGTACAATGTTTATTTGTTTTACATTAATAAAGCTGCAAGAGAGGCATGCAGCTATAGCCCTAGCTGAGGAAGGAGGCTTACTTGCCCCCAGAAGTCCCAAGAGCTGCCTTTGGCAACATAACAAAACCAAACAAGCTGGAAGGAGAGCGGGATTAAGCGGCTTTCTCACCATCAACATACACAGTGGCTCATCTGGAGAAGAGTTCACTTTCCTTCTCTAGCAACAGAAGAAACATATTGTGACCTCATAGCTCATTTTGTGACTATATATTGCACCAGTGGTACAGAAATCATAACTGAGAAAACACAATTTCCAGTGACATTTTAGGAAATTTCCTGAATGTTTTCCTTCTTACTAATTAATACTGTACTTAAATTGTTCCAACAGCTCTTACACTTAAAGCCATCTTTTACTGTGTGCTTTCCCAAAAAGCAGTAAAAGTGGAGTTAAGAATATCACATAAAATTTAAGCTGAATTTTAAATATTACTTTTATATTTGAGGGTCAACCAGAGAGCTCAGCAGATTAAAGCACATGCTTAGGCAGATGCAGGGACCAGGGTTTTATCCCCAGGTGTGCTGTGCTGGCCTGCCCCAGGGGCATATTGAGACTGCAATTGAAACTGGGCATGGTGGCACGTGCCTGTAATCCCAGCGCTTAGGAAGCTGACAACAGAATCACTGAGTCCGATTTGTGTAGTGAGACCCTGTAGGTCCTGTACTAAATACATTTTTTAAAAAAGATATACTTTTATTTTTGTTATAAGGAATGGAACTCAGGACATTTGTGTGTGTGTGTGTGTGTGTGTGTGTGTGTGTGTGTGTGTGTGTGTGTGTGTGAATTTTAAACATTAAGCCTCTGATGACTGATCATTGTGGTACTATATTTTCTTACAGTGTCATAAATGTGAAGCTACCATGGAACAGCTGAAGGCTTTTCAAATCATTGTTCATCTAAAGCATCTACAGGAGGAAATTTATAAGGTAAAATCTTGGTCCATCAGAATAACTGAAAAACAGGACATGATCAACGACCACTTGACAACTCTTTCTCAGAACATTACAAAAGCAAACCAAAGTACAACTTCCATGGCAAGAGATGTTGGACTCAAGATTACAACTGTGAAAACAGATATACGACGTATTTCGGGGTTAGTAACTGATGTAACATCCTTGACAGATTCTGTGCAAGAACTAAAAAATAAAATAGAAAGTGTAGAAAAAAACACAGTAAAAAACATAGGTGATCTTCTCTCAAGTAGCATTGACCGAACAGCAACGCTCCGAAAGACAGCATCTGAAAATTCACAAAGGATTAGCTCAGTTAGGAAGACACTGACTGAACTAAAGAATGGTTTCGACAAGCACACAGATAGGTTTTTAAGTTTAGAAGGTGACAGGGCTAAGGTTCTGAAGACAGTGACTTTTGCAAATGATCTCAGACCCAAGGTATATAATCTAAAGAAGGACTTTTCCCGTTTGGAACCGTTGTTAAATGATTTAACACTACGCATTGGAAGATTGGTTACTGACTTACTGCGAAGAGAGAAAGAAATTGCTGTCTTAAATGAAAAAATATCTAATTTAACAAGAGTCCAAGCTGAGATTAAGGATATTAAAGATGAAATAAGACATATTTCAAATATGGATTAGCTTGGCATGACTTAGATGAATAGGGTATTTCCTTTTTAGGGACAAAGTCTCTCACTATGTAGTCCAAGCTAGCCTTGAACTCACAGCAATCTTGCTTCAGTCTCCTGAGTACCAGGATCACTGGCATATACCATCATGCCTGGTAATAACATTTTTTTGGTGGAACTGGGGATTGAACAAAGGACCCTGTGCTTGCCAGGCAAGCACTTATTCTACTGAGCTATGTTCCTGGGCCCAATAACATTTTTAATGGGACCTCTGTTACAAAAGACTATAAATCAGAAATAATAATATTTTAGGGTGAATAACATTTTGTATTTCACTATTTTGTACAGTAAAAATAAATAACAAGTTGAACATTTGAATTATTATCCTCATGGTGCACACACACACATACACACACTGCCCATGTTCAGACCCTTAATGGACTGAGTGATACTCACATTGGTGAGAGTGATCTTTCTTCTGCCTGCCAATGTAAATCCTAGTCCTGGAGACACCTTCATAGACACACCCAGAGGTATGCTTCACCAGCTTTCTGGGCATCATATAGATCAGTCAAGTTGACCAAGAAATTAATCATCACATTTACAAGTAGAAATAGAGGAAGGTACATGCTGTACAAAGAGGGACAAGATTGTTTGTTTATTTGTTTTGTTTCGTTTGTGACAGGGTCTCACTGTGCAGCCCAGGGTACCCTCAGACTTGCTAGCTTCCTGCCTCAGCCTCCCAGAGGCCAGGATTATAGAATGTACAGCTTCATCCCACTCAAAAACTTGCTGAAGACTCTTCATTATTTTGACTATGAGGATGGTTTTGTGGAGGAGGTACATGAGTCAAAAATCAAACTATAGAGCTGGCGAGATAGCTCAGTGGACTAAGTGCCTGCCTTGCAAATGCAAGGACCCAGGTTCAATCCCTAGTACCTCATGCCATGCCAGCCCAGCCCCTGGGTGCAGTGAGCTGGCCGCTGAAACCAGACATGGTGATGCACACCAGTAATCTTAGCACTACGGACACTGAGACAGGAGGATCACTATGAGTCTAAGCTGCATAGTGAGACCCTGTAGCAAATAAATAAATCTTTAAAAAAAAAAAAATCAAATTGTCAACCTTGGTGTGAAGCTCAGCAATGCAGCACCTCCCTGGCATGCTCAAGGTCAGGGAAATGGCGCAGTGGAATAAGTTTGCCTGGCAAGCAGAAGGTCCTGAGTTCAATCCCTGGTATCACCAAAAAAAAAAAGGTCCTGAGTCTGATTACTGGTACCAAAAAGAAAATAAAAGGAAAAAAAAGCCAAATTGTATCCTTTCAATGGTTGCAGCTTCATGGACATTGTTCCTCAGTAAGTTTGTGTATATATGACCCAAAAATATCTACCCAGCATTAGACATAGTTTTTTTTTTTTCTTTTCTTTTCCCCCGAAGTTTTGAATGCCTAGGCTAAAGCCTATGCAGACTCAGAGTCAGTGACCTCCAAGAGAAGAGCATGAGTTGTTACACCATTGCAGCCCGTCCCTAACATCTGGTTTCTATCCATAGAAGAGTTGGCTGCATATGCACTTAAATGGCCTTTTTCAAATATTGACCTGGAAATATTTTATGTGTCTAATCTCTGAAAAACTGTTATTGTTCTCAGAACTTGATGCATTAATCAGGGTTCTCCAGGGGCTGGGGAGATGGCTCAGTGGAATAAGTGCTTCCCTGATAAGCACAAGGGCCTGAGTTCAATCCTTAGTTCCACCAAAAGAAAAAAATTGGGCTAGGGAGATAGCTCAGTAGAATAAATGCTTGCCTGGCAAGCACAAGATCCTGAGTTCAATCCCTGATACCAGCAAAAAAAAAAAATACAGTTGAAAAAAAATCAGGGTTCTCCAAAGAAACAAAACCAATAGGCTTTGTGTGGTCATGGGATTGTGGAGGCAAGTCTCCAGTGCAGGGCATCAGCTGGAGCCCAGGACAGCACTGATGTTGAAGTGGGAAGGCTGTTTTCCAGCCAAAGTTCTTGCTCAGGAGGAGGTTGTTTTCTCTCTATTCAGGGAATCAGTTCATTGAATGTGGATTGCCCCCCACACTATGCAGGGCCATCTGCTTACCTCAAAGCCCCCTGATTCAAATGTTAATCTCATAACATGAAAACGTACAGAAACATCGAGAATAATGTTGGAGCAAATATGTTGGCACCAGGACCCAGTCAAGTGACACATTGATCACAACATATCACTGCCTCTGCCTTTCAAAGTCTGTGGGATAAAGCCTACTGGTAAAAGTTATCTCATCTGTCTCTGTTCTACGTCAGCCTTGCTCTCAGATAGTGAGGCTACAGGTACAGCTAGAGCAAGTTAAACAATATTCTTATCCCTTTCTATTCAATTACAGCTCTGTGTCCTCCCGTGGACGCATAACCTGGGTTCTGCCTCCAGATGGGCAGCACACACTTTACCTGTAGCGGTTTCATTCAGGACTGATGGACACTTGACATCTGCAGAAGTCTGAAGAACAGTGGAATAGGTGCTGCAGAGGACACCCAGGGAGTAACTTAGCAGGTGTGATCTCACTGCCTTACAGTCCGTTAACATGGGCTTAGAGCTATGGTCCTTAGAAACAGTCATCTGTTCAAAGCATCTTGTAAGAAGAAGAAGAAGAAGAAGAAAGGATTTCTCACATGCCACAGGTATCCCAGGAAAAGAGTTGCTCAATAGCCAGTGCCCATGGGCTCCATAAATGGGACCCTAGCCACAGAAGCAAGTTTTCTTCCTCCTCCTCAGGGGCTGCATGGCTCTCTCTGTAGCTTGACCTCTCTGCCAGCTCACTCACCCTGCTTGCATGGACTATGCATCCCGCTCTGACCTCAGCACAACACGGCTGCCCTGACCATCCCCAGACTCCCTGGCCTCTGTGCCCCATGGGCCTTCACTTCTGTTTTTGAAGCTCAAGCTCTTGGTTCCCAATTCCAAGTATCCTTGGCTGAGAAACCCAGTCCAGCCTCCCCACCTCTTCTGAAGCAATGCTATGGGACAAAGCTAAGCCATGAACTGCAGTAGGTATCCTGGCAGGAGGCTACCATGGCCTGATCAGCTGGGTGGGTAGGTAGATATGCAGAGAGGGAAACAGAATGGCTTCCAGATGGGACCCAAGCCCTTGGACTCCCCTGGCAGGTGGCACAGATGGCACTTCCCAGGCTACTACTTTCCACCTTGTCTTTTGGCTGTTTATTAAATAATAAATCATCTAATTACCTAAGATACCAATTTTATTCTGCTGGAGACTAAGTTGAGCACTGAGCTATATCCTGGTCTTATTTTTTATTTTGAGACAGGGTCTCACTAAGGCACTAAATTGCCCAGGCTGGGCCCAAACCTGCGGTCTTCCTGCCTCAGCCTCCAGAGTGCTGGGATTCCAGGCCTGCATACCACATGTGGTAGCACCTGATTTTCTTATCTATAAATCAATAAAAAGAACATTTGTTTTATGGAGTGCTATGAGAATTAAAGGAGATGTATTAAGGCATCTGATGCAGTACCTGGCAACAGTAGCTATCTGCACAGATTTAGTTGCCAGTGCAGATATTTTCTGAAGTGATTTCTACACTCTCTAGGGTAACAAGGATATTTTGAGGGATTGAGAAGTCAGGCAAACCACTGTCCAAATACACCCTTGTGGCTTCCTAGCTATGTGACAGAAAGCTACCGAATTACTGTTCCTTCATTTGTTGCATGAGAATAAAATCTATAGATGTATAGTGATGATTATGTAGGGTAATAATGAGTAGTTATTACCTCTACACTAACAACTACTAATATTACATTATTGAATAGCTTTTGTTTGTTTTGAAGCAGGGTCTCACTATATCCAGGCTGGCTGTGAACACACTTTGTAGTTCAGACTGGCCTTGAACTCACAGTGACTCTCCTACTTCAGTCTCCTGAATACTGAGATTATAGGCTATTGTTTTAATGCTTTGTACTAATACAAAACTACTGTGCTCTATGCAGAAAATATGGAAAATACAGAAATACTTAAATTACCTAATTGGTTACCCAACCACCCTAACTATCCCTAAGCAATCGGTAATCAAATACACATACACACACAAACTTGAAAAAACTCAGACATTTGGGCTTAACTAGCAATGTACAAGCTCCTGGGTTCAATCTCCACTACTACACACACACACACACACACACACATGAGAACAAAAGCATGAAAATTAATTTCTGGGAAAAAACCTCAACCATTTGACATTTATAATAAGTCTGTATACAAGAAGAAAAAAAAAAGCAGCCTCCAGCTCTAGTCTGTCTTCTTCACTGAGATTCTGAACACTGCAAAAGTAACACATAATAAAAACAAAAAGGGTAAAATAAAGTTTTTCTTCCTACACTCCACTCTGAAGATGGACATCCACAGCAACCAAGCAAAAAGTTACGCAGTGGTGGCACCTTTCAGTAAACAGCTCTGCACACCTCAGAGAGCGAGAGCATCAGGATGCTGCACCCTGACATCGTCTCTGGTGTACCTATTGTAGCAGCAAGCAGAAGCACCAAAATGACTCCCAGGACTTGACAGCAGCTTTGTTTTATATGCATAAGTACTGATCAGGATGATTCCCAAAATATCTGGCCCCAAAGGCTGAGGGAGCAAGGTTTTTATGGAGTTGAAAGGGGAAGGACAGAGGCAGAGTACTTGGCTGTCTTTGATTGGTTCTTATAATAGGTATAGTGACCAGCCGTTTCTAGGAGACAATAATAACAGGAACCTTGATAGGAAGTGCTTCCTGGGCAATAGAAGAAGGAGGGGGCATTTTCTGCTGCAGTAATACCCAAGTGAGATGAAGTCTGTTAAGAGAAGGACCAAACTATGCTCCATGTAATAATTTTAATAAGACACAATACATTTTAGAGAACCTTACATGAAAAATGTCTAAGAAAAAATTTGGTACTTATAATTCAACCATGTGTGGCAACCCACAACTGAAGTCTCAGCACTCTGGATGGCTGACGCAGGAGGATTACAAGTGAAACACCAGTTTGGCCAATTTTTTTCTTTGGATCTCAGGATATTTTATTTCAAAAAATTGGATTTAAATCTTTTGGGCCAGGGAGATGGCTCAGTGGAATAAGCGCTTCCCTGGCAAGCGCAAGGGCCTGAGTTCAATCCCCGGTTCTGCAAAAAAAAAAAAAAAAAAAGTTAAATCTTTTATCATTCCTGCCAATAATATCTAAAAAAAATTTTTTTCTTTTGGTGGAACCAGGGATTGAACTGAGGCCCTTGTGCTTTTAGGGAAGTGCTTATTCCACTGAATCATCTCCCTGGCCCCTAAAATTTATTTTAAATTTATTATAAACACTATCATCTATTTGGGTAATTTAGTGACACAACTATAAATAAATAAAAAGGGGCCAGGCATGGTAGTACACCACTATAATTCCAACATTTAGAAGGCAGGAACAAGATCTCTGCAAGTTCCAGGTGACCATGCTAGGGAGGTTTTTGTTGGTGGCTCAAATCCCTGAGCTACATAGTGAGCTCAAGACTAGCCTGATTTATGGCCATCCTAGAAAACCAAGATGAAAGGGGCTGGGGAGATGGCTCAGTAGAATAGGCACTTCCATGGCAAGTATAAGGGTTTGCATTCCATCTCTGGGTCCACCAAAAAAAAAGAAAGAAAACTAAGATGAAAATAACAAAAAGGATTGGAAATATTTATAACTCATCTATCTGAAATTAATGAATGAGGCATTCATCTTTTCTTTATAAGAATACCTGTTTCCTGGAAAGTTAATTAATTTCATGTTTGTTTTTTTTTTTTTTTTTTTTGCAGAATCAGGGATTGAACTCAGGTTCTTGAGCTTGCCAGGCAAGCACTTACTCTACTGAGCCATCTCCCCAGCCCCTCAAGTTTGCTTTTTAATGAGGCCCTTCTTTAAAGACAAAAAACAACCAAGAACTCAGGATCTACTGCATGAAGCACTCATCTTACTTGGCGCTGGTCTTACTAATTATTAAAATAATGGTTTGTGGGCCAGCAAGATAACTCAGTGGATTAAGAGCCTGCTTAGGCAAGCGTAGGGATCCGGATTCAATCCCTGGCACCACATGTCACACCAGCCCCTCCCATGTGCTGAGTTGGCCACAGAGACTGGAAGTGGTGGTGCACATCTATAATCCTAGCGCTGGGGAGGCTGAGAAAGGAGGATCATGATGAGTCCAAGGTGCATAGTGAGACCCTGTACCAAATAAATTTTAAAAAGGGGGCGATGGAATAAAATAACAGTTTGCAAATCTACTGATGTTGTTTGTTGACCATGCTAGGGAGATTTTTGTTGGTGGTTCAAATCCAGGACCTCACACATAGAAGGTTCTACCACCAAACTACAACCCCCGCCTCTGTAATGTCACAGGCTAATGGTCCTGATTCTGTCATCAACTCAAGTAACTTTCATGAAAAATTTAGGACAAGGAAAACTACAGACATGTTTCCTAACAATAGAGAATGTAAGATTAATCATACAGGAATACCGAAGACATGGTCTCAAGTGAATCTCCCTCACCTTTCCATGGAATGTCCTTGTTCCTAACATTTAAAAAGTCAAATCAGTGGATTCCAGCTCTGGCGGCGGGAGGAACGGCAGTGGTCGAGCTGCGTAGCTCCGCGTGGCCCCGTGCACCAAGATGCCCAAGAGAAAAGTCAGCTCGGCTGAAGGGGTGGCGAAGGAGGAGCCGAAGAGGAGATCAGCGAGGTTGTCGACTAAACCTGTTCTAACTAAAGTGGAAATGAATCCAAAACAGGCAGCAGGAAAGGATAAATTTTCGGACAAAAAAGTGCGAGCAAAAGGGAAAAAGGGAAGCCAAGGGAAAACAGGCTGAAGTGGCTAATCAAGAAACCAAGGAAGATTTACCTGCGGAGAATGGAGAAACTAAAACTGAGGAGAGTGCAGCTTCTGATGAAGCAGAAGTGACAGAAGCCAAGTCTGAAGACACACAATGTCTTATCATTGCTCCCTGTCTCCCTTGTACAATCCAGAGGAATATTTTTATCAACTATTTTTTAAATGCAAGTTTTTTAGTAGCTCTATAAACTTTTAAAAAGGAGGGAATCCCACCTCATCGCATTTTTTAAGTGTAAATGATTTTTTTTTAGAGGTGAAATCATTCTCTGGCTATTTTTTGTGGGATATTGAATTATGATAGGCTTTGACTGTCTTGGGTGTCAGCTTAACTTTCCATAGATGGGGGTGAGGTTTATATCCTGCAATACAAAGCATACTAAATGGCAATTTGGAATTACAGTCCTGCATTTAATATGTCTTGGATACTTTAAATGATTTCTATTCCCATGTTTTTAGTGGAATTGTTTCCTAAAGAAAACTACATCCTAATTGTTGTACTGTCAGAACCGTGTGCACTCTGTAACATCTTTGGGAGTGGTAGTCTGGTTTGCCTCATTTTGTTAATGTGCTGTGAAAGATCAAAAATCTGAATATGTAGTGTATGTGGTACAAAATTGTGAATTGGTAGGACTTAAGTAACACTGTCAGTATTTGAAGATGCCAGGTTCATTAACTGGTAATTCACTTCTATCAACATTTCTAAGATTAGTTTGGGCTCACTTAAAGAGACAAATTATTCAATAGATAATAACTTTTTGCAGTACTGAGGGTTGAACCTAGGGCTTTGACACTGAGCTACATCCCCAGCCCTTTGTGAGTTGGAGGGGGTGGGGCTGACAGAGTCTTGCTATGTACCGTAGGCTCACCTTTAACCCATGGCAATCTTCCTGCCTCAGCCTGCGAGCTGGCATTCCTGCACCACCATACCCAGACCATGAAACAGGGTCTGGCCAACTCACTGCAAATAGACTTCCCATTTCATTTCATTTTTATTGATACAAGGTCTCGCTATGCACTTGGATTCATAGTGATACTCCTGTCTCAGCCTCCCCAATGCTGAGATTACAGGCACACCACACATTTTGAGGCAGGCAAGGGATGTGGTATCAGGGATCAAACTCCAAATGCCAGGCAAGCATTTATGCCAAGCTATCTCCCCAGCCATTTTCAATTCCCCTGTCAAAGCCTTTCAGAATGCTGGAATTGCAGGTGACTGCCACCATATCTGGATTTTGTTGTTGCTGCAGTTGTTTTTTGCTTCTCAGTTGCTCTGACAAATTCAGAATTGTGTCCCTCTATAATGCTACCTTGTCCTTGTCCTTGAATTACAACATAATGACCAATTTCATACCCAGTTACTCCATTGGGATCCACTTTATACAAATGACACTAAATGAAAAACACAAACACATTACTAATCACTAGTATTTAATACTATATACTTTGAAACTATACTTGTGTGGCTGGCTCAGCCTGCCCTGGGGTGGGACTGGTACAGCACATGCTGCCCACATGCCAGGTGTTGAACTGCAGTCCCTGAGCTTGCCTAGGCAGGTACTTTAGACCTCTGAGCTATCTTACTAGCCCCAAGACTATGTACTTTTTTTGGTAGGACCGGGGATTGAACTCAGGCCCTTGCACTTGCCAGGGAAGCACTTATTCCACTGAGCAACCTCCTGGCCCCAAGATTATGTACTTTTAATGTTAATAATCTGACATGGAGCCGGGCGTGGTGGCGCAGGCCTGAAATCCCAGCACTTGGGAGGCTGAGGCAGGAGGATTGTTGTGAGTTCGAGACCAGCCTG